>CAJGYO010000903.1:0-112691 GCA_904845875.1 Miscanthus lutarioriparius | reverse complement strand
CGGGACAAGGGCAATCAGCGGCTGAGGAGAGAAGAACACTCATTAAGGCACTCGTCCGAAAAGAGGGCCAAGAGAGCCTTGAGCGAGACGAAACCGCAGAGACAAGGCAAGGAAACAAACGCACGTGGCATAGCAAGCAAGCAGCCAGCATAGCCAGACCGACAGGCCCACACGCCCGAGGTTGCTAGGAAACAAACGTCTGGTACGGCAGTAATAATCAGTAGACAGACGAAGAAGGAGCGAGCACGAGAGCGGTGAACTTGTACGGTCTGGCAGAGAGGACATATATGGACGTGCTACAACTGTACTAGCGCCACCGTAGGAGTACGTTTGTCATAACGCATATATATATTGTTTTATTTAATTATGGATTTTATTCTATTTATACAAGTCGATTTTCATGCTTAGTCTAGAACAAACCCTCCGTCATTGACTTGCTAAAATCGTTATCAGCCACTCCTAAAATATTTATATGCATTGCGTAAATTAACTTGAGCGTTTATTTACTCCACGGAACTAAGTCACAAAGGATCCGCATATTGCGTCGAATATGTTTTAAATCAAAAATTCTGAGAAACCCGTTTCGAAAATTTGACTTAGGCCTAAATCATGGCGCTAAATAAGCTCGTAACACCAGGGGTGTTACTGTAGGAACCGAGATTTCCCCCGGCTACGATTTGTAAGGGATTGTAGGGAGACAATGGTTAGGATACAAAAAGTATATAGAGGAAGAAAGGGGCAAGAAGTAGGACCAAACCATACCCGGCCGGAGGGAACAACAACATTGCGCAATGCGCCTGTGGCGTGGTCTAGGGCCTTGAGCACGGACGCTATCCCTACGTCGAGGCTCTCCCACTCCATGCACTCTGCGGCGTCGTCAAGGGTAAAAAGCATCAATGCCGGATCCTACGGATCCGTCCACTAGAGCAGCGGCTCGCCCCATGCAGGCGAGCCGCTACCCACCGATGTCAGGGTCAGGGATGACTCCCCACTGGCCCCATGCGCCACCGACCCCTCTCGCCGTGACATTCCCGTTGGGACGCCCCCTTCGGCAATGGAAGGGGCCAACGGTGCGGGCGCGAACCTCAATCCTAGCACCATGACTTCTGGGGAAACCTTGGCCGCGTCCCCCTCCATCCGGCCTATGCCAGGCGCCGTCGCTCATGCCACCGATGGCACGGGTCGCACCAATGCCTCGAGCAATGCTGTGGTTGCGCCCGGTTGTAACCCATCTGTCACAGCCGCCACCACCTCCACCTACATCGGCAGGGTCATGACTAGATGCATCACGCCCACCACGGTCGATGCCACAAGAGTGGTCGATAGCCCCATCCGCCCCACCATCGGCAGTGGTATCGCGGCCATCACCGGCTGCTCCACGATGTCCGAAGGCAACCCTTTAACGCCCACGTCCACCAGTCCCGCCGAGGGCACATGCGCCTCCTAGGCGGTGCCCGACCGGCCAGCGACACGGTCACACTGGCGCCGCTCTCGCCCGAAATGGGCGCGACACCAGCCGACGGCCGCCACCCCGATTGGAGGGCGATGCTCTTCTTCAGCGCTAATGCCAAAGGATTCCACTGCATGCCGATGCTGCAAAGGATGAAAAACACAAGTCACGATGAAATTTGACTAAAACAGGAAAAATAGAGGAATCAATAACTCACCTTGGCGTCATCGGGCGATAGATACGTTTGGGGGACGAACCCCCTAACCCTTGCTCCGCCTCATCGGAACAAGGCCGTTTCGAGCCTGTCCCCTGCTCCTAGGCAAAGGGGCTCACCCCGGGTAGCTCTAGGGGTATGTTTGCGGAATGCCCCGCTCCACTTGGCTCTTGGGGCACGACGGCGGGGCCACCCGTCTCTGCTGGCACCTCGGGCGCAATAGTAGAGCTGCCCTCCTCTGTTGGCTCCTAGGGCAGGCCAACGATACGTCTCGCCTCCGCTAGCTCCCTAGATGTTCCCTCCCCTCCATGGGATGGGAAGGGTCCCGATGCCTGCAAGGACAAACCGATGCCTGTCAACGCATCCTCGTTCTCTAGGTTGTCCCACTTGATATCATCGGCTACTGTTTCTTCTTCCTCCGTCACCTCATCATCGTCACCATCATCAGCATCATCATCATTGTCGGTGTCATCCCCTCATTCCCATGCCTATAGCTTCTGCTGCTTCTTCCTCTTCTTGTCTTCCTTCGCCTTCCTCAACCGCTCGCCCTCGGCATGATTCGTCGCCCTCACGGCCGAATCCCTCAGCAGTGGAGCCGGGTGATCCATGAGGATGAGGTCCCTCGGCTAGTCCTGCCCCTCTCAAAGTTAGTCCCACGGGGTCAGAAAATCAATTGAAGAGAAGGCTGGAGAAAGGGAAACTTATGAAGACAATGTAGCCTGGCTCCGACCGCATCGGAGGATGCCCCGGCACTAGGTAGATGAAGTTGAGGGTGGCACCCACATCGTCCCGCAAAGGCTCCATCGCCTCCTAGATGCATTCCACGATCTCAGAGTTGGGGAGCGTTCCCTCGGCGAGCACCGTTCCATCGAACGACGCCTCAGGCACCATCGCGTATAGCGGGAGCACGCGCTTCATCAACGGCGCCACCCTCCTCACATGGTAGGCCTCGATGATGCCCGACCCTTTCAGGCCATACTCCTTCAGGATGTGGATGGAGGTGATGTGGTCTCGGATCTTCTTCTTGTCCTTCTCTAGGACGCCCCACTTCCTCCACTTCTCTAGGGCCTCTTCGATTAGGCATCTGGTGAACTCTGACAGAGGGGCAGCGGTGTCATTCTTGAGGTAGAATCACTGTGAGTGGCACTCCTTGTTGGACATTGAGAGCCGCATGGATGGGTACTTGCTGACCCGATTGTTCCAAAGTTGGATGCCAGCGCACCCCATCGGCATGTGCAGCTCATGCCTACCGCCCTTCTCCCTCTTCCTCTAGAGGCTGACGGCGAAGAAATACCTCCACAAGTCGAAGTAGGGGCTGATCCCCAGGAATCCTTTGCATAGCGTGACGAACACTACCACCGAGGGAATGGGGGTGCACCAGTCACATTATTCCATCTACTCAACTCTACAGTCGCCAGGCGTGGAATAGGAGGCTATAGCTACACCACGGCCTGACCCGGCGCCCGATCCACACCGACCACCTATGCACGAATGCCTCAGGCCTAACCGAGACACTCGTAGTGTCATCAACAATCAGCATCAGGCCCGACGTGATGATGACGTCCATCAGATGGTGGTGAGAGCAGGCGGCACGGGCCCCGGCCGGACCATCGAGGGGAGTGGTGAAATGCACCCCAGGCATGGTTGCCGACCCGATGACTGAAGTCCAAGCCCAAATGGCCAGGGACCTTGGGCCTTTGGCTGACGCATCCAGAGAGCTCCGTTCCCACAACGCTTTCGACCACCTACCAACATCGCCAAATATACCGGGGAGACGAATCCCAGTATATGGCTCAAAGACTTCTAGCTCGCCTGCCGAGCCAGAGGAGTGGATGATGACCACTTCATCATTCAATACCTCCCCATCTGGGTGGGGGAACTTGTTTGAGCATGGCTTGAATTCCTCCCGCATGATAGCATCTATGACTAGGAGGATCTCAAGAGGATCTTCATCGGGAATTTCCAGGGGACCTATGTCCGTCCAAGGAATTCCTGGGACATCAAGAGCTGCCAGCAGGAGCCCAACAAGTCCCTATAGGATTACATCCATAGGATCTCGAAATGATGCAACTCCCTTAATAATGTCATCGACGCAGACGTCATCAGCATGTTCCTCTCCGGGACAACCTATGAATCTTTGATCCACAAGCTTGGCTGTCTAAAGCCCCGTACCACCATGACCTGCTCGACATCGCCATGAACCATGCCTCTGGTGAGGAGGTAGTTAGAGCAGTATTTAGTGGGGGCCAGGACAAGGGCAAGGCTAAGCACGAGGACCAAGACGAGGGCCCCTCCACACAGAGGGGCAAAAAGAAGATTAAGGATCGGCGTCGATCAGCCAACTCTGTGTTGGTCGTCGTGGCTGATCTGCGAGCAAGTAGCCCTAGCAGGCCCTGCCTGACCACTTTGACAAGCTCATGGAGAGCCAATACATCAACCACTCCTACCCCATCAAGCACCTCTACAAGGACTGCGAACTCCTCAAGCGCTTTCTACGATAGGCCGACGGGCCAAAAGAGGGAAAGGGCAAGGAGACAGCAGCTAAGAAAGGAGGCACGGCGGGCAAGGATGGGGATGACTTTCTTGATCCTGAGGAATGCCTCATGATCTTTGGGGGATCTGATGTCGTCTACTCCAAGCACCAGCACAAAGTGCGCTATAGAGAGGAATGCGTCGCCGAAATGGCCATCCCATCCTTCCTTAGCTGGTTAGAATCTCCGATCACTTTTCATCAGAGAGGCCATCCTTCCCACGTCACCAGACTAGGTCATTACTCGCTCATTGTGGACCCCATTATCCGCAAGAAGCGCCTCACCAAGATGCTGATGGATGGAGGCAGCGGCCTCAACATCTTCTACATCGACACCTCGATGCCATGCGCATCCCCGATCGGAGCTCCGCCCAGTGAGCTCTCCCTTCCATGGCGTGATCCCAGGGATGCAGGCGTACCCGCTCGGGCAGATCAACCTACCCGTCATGTTTGGCGACCGAGCTAACTTCCGCTTGGAGGTCCTCACCTTCGAAGTGGTGGACTTCCCAGGGTCCTACCATGCCATCTTTGTAACACCTCGGGTGTTTAAAATAATAAAACCTGACATGTCATCATATGCATTGCAAAGCATTTGGCATTTGGTGAAAACTTTGAGATGCATACACTAAAACAAGTTTATATTCATGTGGTATGTGTTGAATTGTATTGGTTGACTCTAGTTCAAAGTTTGTTTGGATTTTGAATTTTTCGAGAAAACCCCGCTTTTCAGCATTTAAATCCTACCCTGAAAATCCATTTCAAAATCTAAGAATAATTTGGGGTTGATCCCAAAACAAAAAGTGTAGAGCTTGGCAAGTTATACAAAGTTTGTTTTTGGAGTTTTTCAAGTTGTTTAGAAAAATTTTGAGTAATTCAAAAAGGCGTAATTCGTTAAATTTCCCTATTCAAATTCAAAAGTTCATTTCAAAATCTAGACCGAATTAGGAGATGGTTATAAAAGCAAAGTTGTAGAACTTTTGATTTTGAACAACTTTTGTTTTTGGAGATTTTTGAGTTGTTATGAAAATTTGAGAGTAATTTGTGAATTTTGGCGGATGGCAAACTTGTAAATATTGTGAACAGTGTTCACCGCCGAAGCTACATGGCCGGCGACCATCTTCGGCGTTGCAGGCGCGCGCGTGGAGGTCTTGGCTTCGCGCTGGCGCGGGAAAGGCGTCGCCGTGGCTTCTCCTTGCTTCCTTGGCCGCCCTATAAAGCTCCGACGCCGTCGTCGTTGTTCTTCCTTCGCCCTCTGTTTTTCCCGACGTTGCCGATCATCTACGGTGAGCTCTCGTCGTCGAACCAGTGCCTCTGCCGTTGCAGCAAAGCATCCATTAGCTCTGCCTTATCCTTGCATGCTTAGCCAACCCATCAATTCGGCTTAATTTCACCGGGAACCGCCACTCGTCGTATTTCTTCTCCACGGCCGGTAGTCCTGCCGTCGAGCCCGCGTTGCCGTGGCCAGTGCGCTACGGTGAGTCTCTGCCCTTGCTGAGTCTTGCTTCGGCTTCGCCGCATTGATGTAGTGCTTTGTGACCCATTGGTTTCTCATTTTGACCACCATAGCTACCGGAGCATCGCCGTCGTCGAAGATCGCTCCGCCGTGACCTCTGTCAACGTCGACCTGTGTCCTCGTAGCTTATCCGGTCTCATTCTTTGCTCCAGCGTGTTTGTGGTGAGCTACTGGACCTTCCCATGCCCTTTGTTTCTCCGTTTTTGGCTTCGTTTCGCCGGCGTTGTGTCGCCGTGCCACCGCAGCCGCCATGGCCGGCGTAGTGCTCGGTCTAGGCAGTAATTGGTCGCGTTTGTGCCACAAATCGGTGCGCCGTGATGTAGTAATCATGATAGTGCCTTTGCCGTCGCCGTTGATCTCGCCGTCGTCGAGATATCGCCGGTCAGCGCCATCATCGCCGTAGTCAAAGCGGGAGGAAGGGGATGACAGGTGGGGTCACCATGTCAGTGACTCAGCGTTCAAATGGATTTTTCTATTTTCAGATTTGAATAAATAGTGTCTGTTTTTGTTATTTTTGTGTAGATTTATTTAGAGCTCCAAAAATTTTGAAAATTTTTGTGTGACTTCTCTGTGATGTAAAGTATTTAATAAAAATATGAAATAATGTTTTCAGTAATTTTTGAATGTGATAAAAATTGCTCAATTTATTAATAAATGGATTTCCATGAATTTTCTAGGCTTATTTACTTGTCAAAAAAATTATGAAATTTGTTTTGCCACTTAGTTATCATGTAATGAACATTTACAAATTTTTTTAGCTCAATTGGAATAAGTTGATTTATTTCATAATTTTGAATTAAATAATTAATTCATAAAAGCAAATAGTAACCTTTAGTGATTTAGGTTTTGTTTGTAATTTTGGATTGAGTGATGACCTTGGGTCATTTGTTGTTAATGATCCTTGACAGTTGATGTATGTGTTACGAAAAAGATTTAGTTTGTTTGACTTGCAACTGTACCGCGAAGGAAAGTTGTATTCAAATTGTTAATTTTTGTATACATCATCGAGCATCATATTTCGTATTCCGCATCATGTTAAACATGGCATTGTATTACGTGTAGTGAACGAAGGTGAACACGTGGTAGTTAATCAAGTTGTTGAGGAGGTTAATCCGTCTGTTGAGGTCGGACCAAATACTTGTGAAGCGTCGCAAGAGCCGGACTTTTCCATCAACGAAGGCAAGCCCCGGATGCATACAACCCTACCTTGTGTTTTACAAATTAATTTCGCTTTTGCTTTCCGTTACTGCATTAAGTGATTAGGAGTTAGGTAAAAGCCTAATTGGTGCATTACCACCCTTGTTATTCCATATTTACCATATTACCAGTTTTAAATTCGTATATGCCTAGTTTTGCTTAGCTATCGTGAAACGATGAAAGTCGGGTGACTACACGCCACCGCAAGTTTTAAATGGGACATTGGTTAATTATGTTAGCATGTGATATGGGAATGTGGAGTAATAAGTCTAGACCCAAGGCGGACTTCGGTGAGTGTGAGCCACCAGACATGGAGGTCTTGTGAGCGGGTTCTTTCACTTTGTGTCGATTAAGGCATGTCCGTTGTTGAATTGCATGAGGTGAGAATTTGTAGTACTAACCACATACTCCGTGGCTTTGAACTTGGCGATTCTATTACGAGAATGGCTACTCGCGCACTGGGAGTGGAGAGATGGCGGGAATAGCGTGTACCCACGTGGCCATGGGCTTGGGAATGGTGGAGTTGTGTATTCTCGGTGGCGCGGACCCGTTCTTGTTTTAGAGGATCCAAGGGTAGGTTGGTATATGTAGGTCGGAGACCTGCATATGTCGTGTGGTCTGGAATCCCAACTTGGGTTTATAATCGGTTCAATCATCGTTGCTCCTCGGTTATGGAGACTCAACTCACTGTTCATCATCGTAGTAATTAATAACTAGAACTTGAGGATGGTTTGAGAAGGTGTTGGTTATGAAGTTTCATGATATCAATGAGGATCATGTTAGCTTTGTATATGATCTTTATGAAGTTTTAAATGTTGATATATAGATTTTTGTTAAAATGCTTTTACGCAAAAGAACCTTGATTATTGCTAAAGCCATACCTTGAATCCCATGAGCCTGCATTCCTGCGTTCTTTTAATTCTTATTTCGGTTAAGTCTTGTTGAGTACTTTTATACTCAGGGTTCGTTGACCCTTGTTGCAGGTGAGTCTCATGAGCAGATCTGTTGTGGATCATGCTGCATGACAGTTGTACCTTGTGATGACGTTGAGAAGTAATTGTGTGGCCCTTGGGCAGGGCAGCCTCATTGTGTGTTTTGTATTATATTATAATGCCGCTCCACTACTTTGGTTTGTATTAATATCGAACTTAGTTGTATGGTTTGAAACAAATGGTTTGTAAACTATGTTATTGTAAGTCTTCCGCTACTTTTACTCTGATGTATCTATTTGAATAAACTGTTGTAATACTGCAATGACTCTGTAATGTGATCCTGCTCGGAAATCGTGGATGATTCGGGGTTCCCCGAGGACACCCGATAGTCTTCTTAAATTACCAGGAACATATGCATAGATGTCAAAGGTCGTTGATCAGTGACAGGTGCATGTGGGCCCTATAATTTAGGAGGTTCTTCCACAGAATGGTATCAGAGCGATCGTTACAAAGTTTTTGTGGTATTGGTTTACAAAAACTTCAAAATGATTTGGGATGACTAAATTTAACTTGATTAATTTGGTCCAAATTGCTTCTGACTTGTCTTATTTCTTTCTCACCATTCCGTATATGATTAAAAAGGTTTTGTGTGGTGGAGTAGTAATATTACTATGCCCTATATAAAATAAATGTTGTTTATGTGCATTATAAACTTTGATGTTTTTGTTAAATGAAACGATTCATGCATCATGAATAATTCACCCATTACTTCCTTCACCTCTTAGTGCAGGTTGAGTAGTGAGTCCGGTTTGAGTATTGTAATCCATCTTAGCTACTTATTGGATTTTGATCAAATGGTCTTATTTGGATTAAATTGGCTTCCTACGGTATGGCTCGTACCAAGATGACGCCCCCATAAGTCCTTTGGACCCAAAGGAGTTCCTCGTCACCAACTTGCCCCTAGAAGCGATGGTGCTAGCGATGAGCATTCTAGGCCTGATCCCCGATGGAGATCTGAGAGGATTTCTCTGAGTTAGCACAAGCTACTAGAGATAGGGCTTTGGATGCTTTACAGGTAGGAGAATTACAGGATCAATTGAGGCGTCTCACCACTGCACACAGGAACTGCGAAAGCATGTTAGTTCGTACGGTGGAGGGACGAAATGAAGCCTGGCATAGGGAGAATGTAGCTAGAGCTAGAACTCATGAACTAGAATTCTATGTAGAAGATTTAGAAGAACATAATACCTATCTACATGAGAAAGTTCATAGGCTTAGCAATCTACTAAACCCGAATCATGAGCCTCAAGCTGATGCCATGGACCCCGGTGTCATCCTTGCCGATGATAGCGAATCGGAAGAGGAAGAAGAAGAAGATCCTGAAGAATTAGTAATGATCAATGAAAGTGATGATGAAGGCGGTAATAATTCCGGAATGGATACCGAGCTTGAAGTTTGAAGTAATCACGGAAAAGAGTAGAGTTGTGTAATAGTTAATCTTGGTTAAGCTATGTATCTTGGTTTGGTACATATAGGGTCTAGTGTTTATAGTAATAAACCCTATGTTATGTGTCTGGAGTAAGCTGTTGTGCAATTCAATAAAAGGCTTGTGAATAAAGTTTGGTTTGTTATGAGCAGATGCGTCGTACGCGGGGATCGCATATTCCTGGTACTTCACAAGATGATGATGATATCCCCAACCCGCCACCGATGCCGACCAATCTGGCTGATGCTATCGCTGCATTAGTCAATGTGACTGTGGAAAATTCTCGTTTGCTTCATGAGATGGCTCAAAGTAATTAGAATCGGATGCATGGAAACCGTGGCGCAATCATAACGAGCATGAGGCTACCTATGTGGATTTCACGATACAAAACCCCGGTGTTTACCAAAGGCGGATGAACCAATGGAGGCGATGGTGGCTTAGGACCATGGGCGAAATTTGATCTTATTCACTTTGCGAGTTTGAAACCGGTGTTTGTTGCCCACAAACTTAGAGGTCTGTTGGTGGTGCTTGGTATGCAAATCGATGGCCATGCAACCCGCAGAAATTCCGTTAACTTGGACAGAATTTCGCATGCTTGCTTTGAGCCCATTATATCCTGGAAGGAGTGATGGCTATGAAGTTTGATGAATTCCTTGCTTTGAGGCAAGGGGATCAAACAGTTATGCGGTATGTGGGAAGATTCAATCATCATCGTCGCATATGCATCCGAACATGTCAATACGGATGCCAAGAAAAAGAAATGGTTCATGAGAGGTCTGAATACCAAACTACAAGACAATGATGACAGCCTATACCAATATCACTTATCATGAGGCAGTAAATATTGCAATTGCTTCAGAGGCAAAGTATAGGCAGCATAAGGAGCTCAAGAAGAAAAAGAGTATGCCGTCTGGACCTTTTGGTGGAAACCAAAAGAGGCAGAGAGTGATTTATCATCCAATAAACCATAATCGTCCTCCTTATCGTCACTTGCCGCGAGCCCAAAGTCAGGCAACAGTCAAATGTCCGTCCTGCGATAACCTATCCGAACTCACAGTCAACCAATGCTCCTGGTGGTAATGCTCCAACGTCACAGGGTCACAACTATCCGTGTTACAATTGTGGAAGGACTGGTCATTTCTCCAGGGAATGTCCATATCCTAGGTAGGTTAATCAGAATTATCAGAAGACCCCTGCCAATCAACAATAGGGTCAAGCACCAAACAAGAACCACAACCAGAATGCTCAGAAGGGCAAAGATGAGAGGAAGACCGGACGGGTGTTCTATATTCAAGCTGGAGAAATTTCGAAAGGGGAGCCAGTGATGATAGGTATGTTTCCTGTTGCCAATCACCCTACAGTTATACTTTTTGATTCTGGCGCATCGCATTCATTCATCAATAGAACATTTGTCATGAAGTATGAAATTTCAATTGGGGCAACAAAGGAAAGTTTCTTTGTCTACAATACCTGGGGACGCTTTGTGTACTAAGGAAATGGTGTACAGTACCGTAAACCTAGGTGGGCATATTTTTCCCACTACCATGATTATCCTTAAGGATCGGGATATAGATGTAATCTTGGGAATGAATTGGATGTATCGAAGATAAAATTCATGTTATAGATGCTTTGAATAGGACTTTAAGAGTAAGTTTGCCTGATAGTAATTCTCAACTTCTCATCCAACTTCCAACCTTAAGAAGATCAGTGGGCCGAGTTTGTGCAATTGCCGTCAAAGATATTAGAGATATCCCGGTAGTATGTGAATTTCCTGATGTGTTTCCTGAGGATTTACCCGGTCTACCACCTGATAGGGATGTACAGTTTAACATAGAGTACAACCTAGAACAGCTCCGATTTCTAGGAGAGCTTATAGAATGCCACCTAAGGAATTGGCCGAGTTGAAGGCTCAGTTACAAGGATTAATTGAGAAGGGGTTTATCCAACCTAGTTCCTCACCTTGGGGATGTCCGGCAATTTTTGTGAAAAAGAAAGATGAGACCCTGAGGTTATGTGTTGACTATCGTCCGTTGAATGAAGTGACCATCAAGAATAAATATCCATTACCTCGGATAGATTTGCTTTTTGATCAGTTGGCCGGAGCCAAAGTTTTCTCCAAGATAGATTTGAGATCAGGGTATCACCAAATTAAGATAAAGCCTGAAGATATTCCCAAAACGGCATTTACCATAAGATACGGATTATATGAATACTTGGTGATGTCTTTTGGTTTGACCAATGCTCCAGCTCATTTCATGTATCTGATGAACTCAGTATTCATGCCTGAGCTAGACAAGTTTGTAGTAGTATTTATAGATGATATACTAGTATATTCCAAGAATAAGATGAACATGCAGAACACCTCGAAATTGTTACGACTCATTTGAGAGAACATCAATTGTATGCGAAGTTCAAAAAGTGTGATTTTTGGCTTAAGGAAGTGCAATTTCTTGGACATGTCTTGTCGGTAGAAGGAGTTGCAGATTGATCCCGCAAAGTGAGGGATGTGCTTGATTGAAACCGCCAACCACAGTTCATCAAGTTCGAGTTTTCTTGGATTGGCGGGATATTACCGTCGGTTTATTCCAGATTTCTCTAAAGTATCAAAGTCCATAACTGAATTGTTGAAGAACCAAGTCAAGTTTGTCTCGGTCATCGATTGTGAAGAGGCTTTCCAGACTTTAAAAAGGTTGTTGACTCTTCGCACGGTGTTAGCTCAACTTTGATATCGAGAAGCCGTTTGATGTTTATTGTGATGCTTCGTATTGGTATTGGATGTGTGTTGATGCAAGAAGGCCGAGTCGTTGCCTGTCGTCCGAGCAACTTAAGCAACATGAAGAACACTATCCTACTCATGATTTGGAGTTAGCAATTTGTGGTTCATGCTCTAAAGATTTGGCGGCATTACACCTTGTAATCGTGCCATATATATACATCACAAGAGCTTAAAATATATCTTTACTCGATCGAGAGTTGAACATGCGACAAAGAAGATGGTTAGAACTAATTAAGGATTACGATTTGGAAGTACATTATCACCTGGTAAAAACAATGTAGTTGCAGATGCTCTCAGTCGAAAAAGCTATTGTAATTGCCTGACAGTAAGAACAATGGGTTTGACTTTATGTCAAGAAATGGAGAAGCTAAATGTAGAAGTAATTCAACAAGGTAGTTTGACCAACATAATTGTTGAAGCCACTATTCGAGATCAAGTTATTCTTTGCGCTCAGGGAGGAAAACAAGGGTATAGCCCATATCAAGGAAAGAGTCCTAATGGAAAGGCGGAATGTTTCAAAGATAGATAATGAAGGTGTGCTATGGTTCAAGGATCGTTTGGTAGTGCCAAAAGTTCACGAGTTACGACAGATCAATTCTTGAAGAAGCACATGCTACTAGGTTATCTATCCATCCAGAAGCAACAAGATGTACCATGACTTAAAACAAAGGTTTTGGTGGACAAAATGAAGATAGAAATTGCGAGATATATAGCAAAGTGTGATACTTGTCAAAAGGTGAAAGCTATATATTTGAGGTCTGCTGGAGAACTACAACCCTTACCTATTCCAGCTTGGAAGTGGGAGGACATAAGTATGGACTTTATTATTGGTCTACCCAAGATAGCAAAGAGCTTTGACTCAATATGGGTTATTGTAGATCGACTCACTAAGTCAGCACATTTTCTTCCTGTCAAGACTATATATCCCACTATCCAATACGCCAAGATATATTTAGCAAGAATTATGAGTCTCCATGGAATACCAAAGACCATAGTGTCCGATCAGGGTACACAGTTTGTCTCTAGTTTTTGGAAACAATTGCATTCTTCCTTGGATACCAAGCTCCTGTATAGTACAGCTTATCATCTGCAGACTGATGGACAGACTCAAACAGTCAATCAAGTGCTTGAAGATATGTTAAGGTGTTGTGTCCTTAATTATTCCAACAAGTGGGACGAATGCTTACCTTTGGCTGAGTTCTCATATAATAATAGTTATCAGGAAAGCATTAGAATGGCTCTATTTGAAGCACTCTATGGCCGTAGGTGCAGAACATCGCTGAGTTGGTCGGAGCCCGGAGAAAGAAGATTCTTTGGAGTTGACCTTGTGAAAGAAACGGAAGACAAGGTTAGACAAATACAGAGTAATTTGAAAATAGCTCAGTCTCGCCAAAAGAGTTATGCGGATAGACGACGGAGACCATTGGTGTTTAACAAAGGAGATTTTGTATATCTGAAAGTATCACCAATGAAGGGAGTTAACTATTTTGGTGTTAAAGGCAAGTTGGCACCTCGATATATTGGACCATTTCAAATTTTGGAGAGATATGGAAAAGTGGCCTATCGCTTGAAATTACCAGAACATTTATCAGCTGTACATGATGTGTTCCATGTGTCTCAGTTGAAGAAGTGCCTCCGAGTGCCTGAGCGGAATGTTGAAGTTGAAGGAGTGGAACTTGAACCAGATCTGACTTATTCAGAATATCCTATCCGAGTGTTGGATCAGAAAGATCGTGTTACTCGGAGGAGAACAATAAAGTTCTACAAGATACAATGGAATCAACATTCAGAAGAGGAAGCTACCAGGGAATTAGAAGATTACTTGTTAGAAAAGTTTCTAGAGTTTCTAGCGTCAATATAGAATAGAATAATGTTAGTTGAGCTCGGTTACTTCAAATTGTGTTTTGTAAAAGAACCTCAGTTGTTTTGTGGAAAAGTTCTGGATGTTTTTGGATTGACACATTTCCTTTTCCATTACTTACTCTATGGCTTTGAATCTCGGGGCGAGATTTCTTTTAGGGGGAAGGATTGTAACACCTCGGGTGTTTAAAATACTAAAACCTGACATGTCATCATATGCATTGCAAAGCATTTGGCATTTGGTGAAAACTTTGAGATGCATACACTAAAACAAGTTTATATTCATGTGGTATGTGTTGAATTGTATTGGTTGACTCTAGTTCAAAGTTTGTTTGGATTTTGAATTTTTCGAGAAAACCCCGCTTTTCAGCATTTAAATCCTACCCTAAAAATCTATTTCAAAATCTAAGCATAATTTGGGGTTGATCCCAAAAGAAAAAGTGTAGAGCTTGGCAAGTTATACAAAGTTTGTTTTTGGAGTTTTTCAAGTTGTTTAGAAAAATTTTGAGTAATTCAAAAAGGCGTAATTCGTTAAATTTCCCTATTCAAATTCAAAAGTTCATTTCAAAATCTAGACCGAATTAGGAGATGGTTATCAAAGCAAAGTTGTAGAACTTTTGATTTTGAACAACTTTTGTTTTTGGAGATTTTTGAGTTGTTATGAAAATTTGAGAGTAATTTGTGAATTTTGGCGGATGGCAAACTTGTAAATATTGTGAACAGTGTTCACCGCCGAAGCTACATGGCCGGCGACCGTCTTCGGCGTTGCAGGCGCGCGCGTGGCGGTCTTGGCTTCGCGCTGGTGCGGGAAAGGCGTTGTCGTGGCTTCTCCTTGCTTCCTTGGCCGCCCTATAAAGCTCCGACGCCGTCGTCGTTGTTCTTCCTTCGCCCTCTGTTTTTCCCGACGTTGCCGATCATCTACGGTGAGCTCTCGTCGTCGAACCAGTGCCTCTGCCGTTGCAGCAAAGCATCCATTAGCTCCGCCTTATCCTTGCGTGCTTAGCCAACCCATCAATTTTGCTTAATTTCACCGGTAGTCCTGCCGTCGAGCCCGCGTTGCCGTGGCCAGTGCGCTACGGTGAGTCTCTGCCCTTGCTGAGTCTTGCTTCGGCTTCGCCGCATTGATGTAGTGCTTTGTGACCCATTGGTTTCTCATTTTGACCACCATAGCTACCGGAGCATCGCCGTCGTCGAAGATCGCTCCGCCGTGACCTCTGTCAACGTCGACCTGTGTCCTCGTAGCTTATCCGGTCTCATTCTTTGCTCCAGCGTGTTTGTGGTGAGCTACTAGACCTTCTCATGCCCTTTGTTTCTCCGTTTTCGGCTTTGTTTCACCGGCGTTGTGTCGCCGTGCCACCACAGCCGCCATGGTCGGCGTAGTGCTCGGTCGAGCGATGGTTGGTCGCGTTTGTGCCCACAAAATCGGTGCGCCGTGATGTAGTAATCATGATAGTGCCTTCGCCGTCGCCGTTGATCTCGGCCGTCGTCGAGATATCGCCGATCAGCGCCATCATCGCCGTAGTCAAAGCGGGAGGAAGGGATGACAGGTGGGGTCACCATGTCGATGACTCGGCGTTCAAATGGATTTTCTATTTTTGATTTGAATGAATAGTGTCTGTTTTTGTTATTTTTTTGTGTAGATTTATTTAGAGCTCCAAAATTTTGAAAATTTTTGTGTGACTTCTCTGTGATGTAAAGTATTTAAGAAAAATATGAAATAATGTTTTTCAGTACTTTTTGAATGTGATAAAATTGCTCAATTTATTAATAAATGGATTTCCATGAATTTT
The DNA here is from genome assembly GCA_904845875.1 of Miscanthus lutarioriparius. Lineage (NCBI taxonomy): Eukaryota > Viridiplantae > Streptophyta > Magnoliopsida > Poales > Poaceae > Miscanthus > Miscanthus lutarioriparius. Next base: position 96,943 of record CAJGYO010000903.1, on the reverse strand, counting down.
CTAGGCTTATTTACTTGTCAAAAAATTATGAAATTTGTTGTGCCACTTAGTTATCATGTAATGAACATTTACAAAAAATTTTAGCTCAATTGGAACAAGTTGATTTATTTCATAATTTTGAATTAAATAATTAATTCATAAAAGCAAATAGTAACCTTTAGTGATTTAGGTTTTGTTTGTAATTTTGGATTCAGTGATGACCTTGGGTCATTTGTTGTTAATGATCCTTGGCGGTTGATGTATGTATTACTGAAAAAGATTTAGTTTGTTTGACTTGCAACTGTACCGCGAAGGAAAGTTGTATTCAAATTGTTAATTTTTGTATCCATCATCGAGCATCATATTTCGTATTCCGCATCATGTTAAACATGGCATTGTATTACGTGTAGTGAACGAAGGTGAACACGTGGTAGTTAATCAAGTTGTTGAGGAGGTTAATCCGTCTGTTGAGGTCGGACCGAATACTTGTGAAGCGTCGCAAGAGCCGGACTTTTCCATCAACGAAGGCAAGCCCGGATGCATACAACCCTACCTTGTGTTTTTTACAAATTAATTTCGCTTTTGCTTTCCGTTCTGCATTAAGTGATTAGGAGTTAGGTAAAAGCCTAATTGGTGCATTACCACCCTTGTTATTCCATATTTACCATATTACCGGTTTTAAATTCAGATATGCCTAGTTTTGCTTAGCTATGCGTAGAACGATGAAAGTCGGGTGACTACCTGCCACCTGCAAGTTTTAAATGGGACATTGGTTAATTATGTTAGCATGTGATATGGGAATGTGGAGTAATAAATCTAGACCGGGCGGACTCGGTGAGTGTGAGCCACCAGACATGGAGGTCTTGTGAGCGGGTTCTTTCCGCCTGTGTCGATTAAAAGGCACGTCCGTTGTTGAATTGCATGAGGTGAGAATTTGTAGTACTAACCACATACTCCTAGTGCTTTGAACTTGGCGATTCTATTACGAGAATGGCTACTCGCGCACTAGGAGTGGAGAGATGGCGGGAATAGCGTGTACCCACGTGGCCATGGGCTGGAATGGTGGAGTACTGTATTCTCTGGTGGCGCGGACCCATTCTTGTTTTAGAGGATCCAAGGGTAGGTTGGTATATGTAGGTCGGAGACCTGCATATGTCGTGTGGTCTGGAATCCCCAGCTGGGTTTATAATCGGTTTGAATCGTCGTTGCTCCTCGGTTATGGAGACTCAACTCACTGTTCATCATCGTAGTAATTAATAACTGGAACTTGAGGATGGTTTGAGAAGGTGTTGGTTATGAAGTTTCATGATATCAATGAGGATCATGTCAGCTTTGTATATGATCTTTATGAAGTTTTAAATGTTGATATATAGATTTTTGTTAAAATGCTTTTATGCAAAAGAACCTTGATTATTGCTAAAGCCATACCTTGAATCCCATGAGCCTGCATTCCTGCGTTCTTTTAATTCTTATTTCGGTTAAGTCTTGTTGAGTACTTTTGTACTCAGGGTTCGTTGACCCTTGTTGCAGGTGAGTCTCATGAGCAGATCTGTTGTGGATCATGCTGCATGACAGTTGTACCTTGTGATGATGACATTGAGAAGTAATTGTGTGGCCCTTGGGCGAGGGCAGCCTCATTGTGTGTTTTGTATTATATTATAATGCCGCTCCACTACTTTGGTTTGTATTAATATCGAACTTAGTTGTACGGTTTGAAACAAATGGTTTGTAAACTATGTTATTGTAAGTCTTCCGCTACTTTTACTCTGATGTATCTATTTGAATAAACTGTTGTAATACTGCAATGACTCTGTAATGTGATCCTGCTCGGAAATCGTGGATGATTCGGGGTTCCCCGAGGACACCCGACAGTCTTCTTAAATTACCAGGAACATATGCATAGATGTCAAAGGTCGTTGGACAGTGATAGGTGCATGTGGGCCCTATAATTTAGGAGGTTCTACCACAATCCTGGGGCGACCATGCTACACCAAGTTCATGGCGATCCCCAACTACACCTACCTCAAGTTGAAGATGCTGGGACCGCACGGCATCATCAATGTGGGTAGCACCTTTTCTCACGCCTACACGTGCAACCACGAGCATTGCGAGCTCGCCACTGCCATAATCAACTCAGCCAAGCTCCCTCGGCTTGGAGAATCATCGACCCTAGCAGTCCCAGACTGTAACAAGCCAACCTCCTCGACTGCCTTCTGCCCACTCAAGGAAACTAAGGTGGTGGGGATCGACCCCACCGACCCAACCAAGATTGTGCGGATCGGGACCCAGCTCTCAGCCAAATAGGAATGTGAGCTCGCCGACTTCCTACGCGCTAATCTCGATATCTTCGCATGGAAACCTTCTGACATGCTAGACATACCATGGGAGGTCACCAAGCATGCATTACGCCTCGTCTTGGGCTCAAAGCCCACCAAGCAATGCCCATGTCGCTTTGACGACGAGAGGCATAGGGCCATAGGCGAGGAGGTCGCCAAACTCCTGGCAGCCGAATTCATCAAGGAGGTATACCACTCCGACTAGCTTGCCAATCCTGTTCTTGTTAAAAAGAAGACCGGGAAATGGAGAATGTCTGTTAATTATACCAGCCTCAACAAGGCATGCCCAATGGACCATTTTCCTTTGCCACGCATAGACCAGATAGTTGACTCCACCTCAGGATGCGAAATCCTCTCCTTTCTGGATGCCTACTTAGGCTATCACAAGATCGCGATGAAAGAGTTCGACCAGCTCACAACCTCATTCATCACACTATATAGTTCATACTATTACGTAACCATGCCTTTCGGTCTGAAGAACACTGGTGCGACTTATCAACGGTGCATGTAGCAATGCTTCATCGACCAAATCGACCCGCTCGACCAGCCTGACCAAATCGAGCGGCCAAAGGCAACAATCGCCGTCTATGTTGATGACATAGTGGTCAAGATAGCTCAAGCTTGTGACCTGATCGTGAACTTGGCAGCAACGTTCGTGAACCTCCAAAGGTTCAACATCAAACTGAATCCTGAAAATGTGTTTTCGGGGTTCCGAAGGGGAAGCTATTTGGATACATCGTGTTCGAACGCGATATCGAGGCCAACCCCGAAAAAATCACGGCCATCTCCAATATGGGCCCTATACGCAAAATCAAGGGCATACAAAGGCTCACCGGCTGCTTGGCCACCCTGAGTCGGTTCATCTCCCGGCTAGGTGAGCGAGCGATGCCTCTCTACAAGCTTCTCAAAAAGACGGACGCTTTCGTTTGGACCGAGGAAGCATAGCTGGTTTTGGAGAGCCTCAAAGCATCACTGACATCAGCCCCAATCCTCATCGCTCCCAAATGGGGAGAACCCCTCCTCCTCTATGTCACGGTAAGCAACCACGTGGTGAGCGCCGCCCTAGTCATCGAAACAGAGGAGTCGGGACACCACCTTAAGGTCCAATGACCCATATACTTCATCGGGGAGGTACTCACTGACCCTAAGGTTTGGTACCCCCAGGTGCAAAAACTCCTATACGCCGTGCTGATGGCGACCCGGAAGCTCCTACACTACTTCACCAACCACAGTACTTCACCAACCACAGGTGCGAGGGATGTCAGTTCTATGCTCGGCAAACTCATTTGCCAGCATAGGAGGTTCAAACCATCCCCATCACCAGGCCATTCGCGGTCTGGGGCCTCGACATGGTAGGACCCCTCAAAAAGGGCCCGGGCGGCTTCACTCACCTGCTCATAGCAGTGGACAAATTCACCAAGTGGATAGAGGCAAAACCCGTCACCAACATTCATTCGGAAGAGGCGGTCAAGTTCCACCTTGACATCATCTACCGGTTCGGCGTTCCTAACTGTATCATCATTGACCACGGAACTAACTTCAGTGGCAAGAAGTTCCTAGACTTTTGTGATGGATATGACATTAGGATCGACTGGTCCTTGGTCAGACATCAACGTACTAACGGTCAGGTCGAACGGACCAGTAGCATGGTCCTCCAAGGACTCAAGCCGTGCATCTTCGACCAACTCAATAAGTACGCCAAGCGATGGGTTGTAGAGGTGCCAGCGATCCTCTAGAGCCTGAGAATGACCCCAAACCAATCCATAGGGTTCACACCCTTCTTCTTGGCCTATAGAGTTGAAGCAGTGCTGCCCTCCAACCTCGACCACGGTGCCCCAAGAGTGAAGGCCTTTGACCACGACCAAGCCATGGAAGCTTAGCAGGACGTGGTCGACCTGCTCGAGGAGGCCCGCGAGATGGCCATCATCTACTCTGCTCTCTACTAGCAAACTCTCTGCAGGTACCATGAAAGGAAAATCAGAGGGAGGATCCTCAAGGTCGGAGACCTCGTACTCCAAAGAACCCAATCAACCAAGGAGAAACACAAACTCTCTCCACCATGGGAAGGACCCTATACAGTGACCAAAGTTATCCGACCGGGCACCTACCGACTCAAGGACGACAACAGTAATGTTCTCACCAACACTTGGAACATCAAATAGTTATGTCATTTCTTCCCCTAAAAATTCGGTCTTACCACTTTCTATCATTCAAACGTTTGCTCCTACAAGCACCCTGGCCTGAACACTCTCGGTCTGGGTCACTCGCGATACCACCTCTCTTTTTTCTAGCATATAGTAAATACTTTTTACCCGAACAAAAGGGTAGTCTGTTCCTTTAATTACCCTACGTAACTTTGCCTTAAACTCTCGACCGACCACACCCTACCACAACCTATGGTTACGAGCAGTTGAGCCTCGAGGGCCATGCCCGGGTTCTTAAAGTTGCAGCCTATGGGTCAAACGGGCAGGTGCAAAAAAGAAAGGATAAAAACAGAGCTATGCTAGGGTAAAAACAAAGAATAGATGGGACAAGCTTCCCCTTACAAAGTGATTCCATCATAAAACAAAATTAATGTATTCATGAATACAAATTGTTCATATGGGGGCTCCCCATGAACATAACTTTTACATTTGCTAACTACTTCTCTAATTTCTACTGTGGCCGCCCGATGGCATCGGCTGACGGCGCGACCGATGAAGATAAGGACTGCTCGCTCTCCGACGGGGCGACGTTCGGTTTGGTCGGAGGCGGGACGACGCTCGCTTCTGACCCGGCCTCCACTCCATCCATAGGTTGGGTGACATCTTCTTGATGCACGCCTTCAGCCATGCTCGCACGACGAGCCTCCATCACCCACTGCATGGAGACTTGCTCGGCCACCAACTATGCGTGTGGCAGCAAGCTTTCCCCGAGCACATGGATGGCGTCCGAGCTCCAGCCAGCTCCGACGTCCCGTAGAACATCCCATCGGAGATGAGCGACCAAACCTCGTTTGGGACCTCTGCTAGATGGATGGTGGGCGTGCTGGTGCTCGGTGCTGACCAGAACACCTATGAGACAACGACCTAGGCGACATTGCGGATCTAGTCGAGCTCCCCCTCAAGAGCATGTCGCTCTTCAAGGGACTTGGCCAGCACCTCCGCACTCTGACTGATCGCCACCTTGGCGCTCTCCAGGTCTCGCTCTAGAGAACCGATTCTTCTGCCCATCCTCGAGAACACCTATGACAGTTCTAGAAAAAAGCATGACAAGTTCAGAAGCAACGGAAAGGAAAAACCAAGACATCAACCAAAGGCAGAACATATACATACCGAGGTGGGTGTTCTTGAGGATGGAGAGTCCTTCCTCCTACTGAGTCACCTTCTAGCGCAGCCGAGCGTTCGACTCCTCTGTCCCAAGCACCTGCCCCTGGAGCATGAGCACTTCCTGGCCGACCTCTGACCGGGCCTTTCGCTCTGACTCTAGAGCCTCCAGGGACTTTTGGAGCACCACCTTGGTCTCTGCTAGGGCCTTCTGGAGTGCTGCCTTGGTCTCCGCTTGGTGGACCTTCGCCGCATCGAGTCCCCGCTCAGCGGCAGTCACCCGTTCCACTGCGAGCAGTTCTGCTGCCTGCACTCTTGTCGCCTTGGCCGCTCAATCTTGGGACTCATGGCGGGTGGACTCCAGCTGGCGCTCAAGCTCGACAACCCTCTGTGACATCGCGGCTTCTCGCTCCATCCGACCATGTTCCTCCTGGAGGAAACAAGACTTGCGGCTTGACATCTCCTCTAAACCCTGCAAAGAAAGAAGCAAACACGCTGAAACAACCAGCGAAAGACCAAGGAGTCATGGACAAATGCTAAAACATAGAAAACTTACCTCTGCGACACGGGGAAGATCGACCGTAAGTGCCTAATGGATGAACTCAACCTGCTCCAAGGACTCCTTGAACCTCGCCTTGGTTTGGGTGAGATCAGACTCCATGACGAGCCCTCTCCCCCAAGTAAGCCCCAAAGCTACACCTCCTCCTCATCCTGAAGGATGAACTAATCCTTTCTCGGGTCGCTAGGATAGGGCCACACCAGCTCGCGGGTCGCCTCCAAAACCTATGCAAAAGATAAACTATCTAAATGTGCAACTAAGGTTTTGCTAGTGTGTTGCTATCTCTACCGCAAAAGGAGTAATACAATCAATGTAAATGCGGAAGCTAAAGAGTAAGGTAGAGATATGCAAACTCCCGTCGACGATTCTGGTATTTTTACCGAGGTATCGAGAAGCACACAAGCTTCCCCCTAATCCTCGTTGGAGCCCCTCGCAAGGGCCAAGCTCCTGGTCGGGTAACTCTGTGGATAGCCTCGGGCCTTCCCCATGCGCAAGTGGGTCTCCGACGTGCCTTTCGGCAAGCCTCTCCCGAATGCTCCCCGCCGTCTTCACTATCAAGCTTTCGGTCGAAATGCCGCGGGCCTTGTTCCCTCTGGTACATGGTGGCGGCCACACCACAACCGCGATTGGTGTGATCTCGCAAGACTACAAGCCCCTCCGATGTACAACAATGATGCGCGCAAGTACCGAGTGGTAAGAGGTATGCAAACCTCACTAAACACTAGGCCTAAACCTATAGCAAGCACATAAGCGGTGGTCTAATCAACCTAAACACTTCGCAAAGCACCTACGCTAATCACCTAATGATTCACTAAGCACTATGCAAGTGGAGATCACTAAAATAGTGTATCAACACCCTTGATATGTTTCCTCAGCTCCACTCACTTCAAATGGCCGGTTGGCGGGTCTATTTATAAGCCCCACTGAGAAAGTATCCATTGGGGATGAAATTCCGCTTTTCTGCTACTGACCGGACGCTTAGGTCGTCCTGATCGGACGCGTCCGGTCGTCCCGACCGTTAGAGCCACGATCAACTGATCGGACGCTGCCAGTGTCTGATCACATGCCACCGGACGTGTCCGGTCGTAATTTCGCCGCTCTGAAACCTTTCTGTACTCGATCGGACGCTGCTATCCTACGTTCGGTCACTTTTGCTGTTCAGCGTCCAGTCGCTGCTTCTGCCGAGCCTCATGATCGGAGCGTCTGGTCACTGTGCTACCAGCTTCCGGTCCAGCGTTCGGTCACCTCTGTGAGCTCGTTTCTTTGTGATCTTGCGTTCGGCTTGGTTCCTATCTTCGTGCTTGGACTTTGCTCGATATCTTAGATCTTCTCTTATGCTTCTAAGGTCTTCCTTAAGGTGTTGATCATCGGATCATCACGTCGCCTTCGTCCAAGTCACGTCTTGCACCCTATTGAACTACAAAATAAACACTTGCAAATTCTTTAGTCCAATTTGGTTGTGTTGGTCATCAAACACCAAAATCCAAAGTAAATGGGCCTAGGTTTCATTTTCCTTATAATTTCTCCCTTTTTGGTGATTGATGACAACACAACCAAAGCAAGCAAATAATAAAAAATTGGAATTTGAAAACTATCTACTTGCTAGGATGCAATGCAAGAGGCAAGATTATATGATGCTAAATGATACTATTTGTAAGGCTAAAAGATACTACATAAAAATTTATCTTGCCCTTGCAAATGTCCCTACGTGGCATTATAGATATAAGCCTTGCTTCCTACAAATTCTCCCCATTACATAGGCTAATCCATAATCCACTATCATCTCTTTCTCGGACCATTACCACTTGTAGACCATTATCATTTGTAAATTATTATGATCTAGCTTTTGGTCCTACAAATTAATGCTTGCTTTTGGTCCTTCAAATTCTCTCCCTTTGGAATCAAACACCGAAAAGGAAAACATTAGTAGCACAAAGGAGAGTCAAACTTTGTGATCCTTTGTATATAAAGTGGAATAGGTCACAAAATTTGACTCTCACATTATATAGACTAAACTCCCCCTAAATATATGTATACATATGGTAGAAGGCAAAGCATATGCATAATTGGCAAATTTTGCTCAAGGGAATTTAATCTATATAATGCATGGAGAAAGCATATAAATATCAAAATAAAATCAACATGATAATATTGGTGTTGATGCTATAATTTGGCTAAGGAAATATGTCATGATCGGCCAAATTATATAGGTTATTGGTAATTAATCAAAATTAGTTGACATGCTATAGGTCAAGATTATGTGCGTATGGAGGCCGGACGTCAGATTGATGCATCCTGGAGTGCATGTGTGAAGAAAAAGAAAGCAATGAAGAAACGGGAAGGAGGTCCAGAAAAGATTTTGCATAAATTAATTGTCTGACCAGAGGAGTTCTTTTCGGAATCGTGCAGAGCCAAATGAAGCAAGGAGGATTAGGAAAGATATTTTATTTGATGTATATGCACTAGTAGTATACGTATTTGTTAAAGTCCTAAAACTCTACGGCAAAGTCCAGCCGCCTATTTAAAGGACACGGCCGATTGCAAAAGTCCCCAGCCAATCGACAAACACAAAAATACATCTATTTTTTTTCATCTACGTTTTTCCAGCATAGTAGTTCGTAGTCTTGCCAAACCCTAGCTACCCTAGGGATTGGTTCATCTTTGCCGTTTTGCACTAAAAAATGGTCGGTTCCCCTCCACGAAAGCGAGGATCCTTTGTTGCTTTGCTCGGAAAGCAATCGCTCATCATTGCGAAAATACGATAGTTATCGTGCTGTTGCGCGGATCAATTTCGCGTGCCAACACAATTGGCGACTCCGCTGGGGAAGAAGAAGAAACAAGCAATGGAGAACAACCCCAAGGACGGTAGCTCAATCGACCCCGACAACGTCATCGCCGTTACGCTTGAAGACCTATCTGAAGATGGACGGCGGGAAATTGAACGGGAGCTCGAGGAAGAGAGGTTGGAGAGTCTACAGAGAAAATTAGTAGGCTTTCAGAAGATGAGGAACGGTGTCATCAACAAGGTAGCTGCACCAGTCTCTTCCGCTTTACCTAGCACCGATGTAAGTAAATCACCTTTCGCTGAAGAAATTAGTCATCTAATTGATGTATCGGTAGCTAGTAAATATGGCGCACAAATTGAAAATCTGACACGCACAATGAATGATTCTTTGTTTGGTAAATTTGATGAGTTTAGATTACAGTTTAATCAAGATATCATAAATAGTTTACCTCGACAAGTTCGTTCAGTAGTGTTACAAGTTAGGGATGAACATCTCGAAAAACAGCCTGTGCATTTTGAAAATACTAATTCGGCAGAGCTGCCGAATGTCACTTCTACAGTTAATGCATCGGCTAGTTCTGTGCATCCTAATGTTACCTTAGGTGGTAATCAAAGTGGCCAAAATTATGTTAACAATTCGGCCAATAATTTTGCACCTAATTTTGCGCATAGTGCTTCTAATTCTGCTGTTATAACGTCGGTTCCACAATCATCGACTGCAGGCAACCGAGTTGTCAATTTTAATTTGCAGCAACCTTATTATCAGACGGTGTCATATACTGCTCCATCTTTGCCGTCTATGGGTACCGGGGTTCCTTATGGGCCGGTATCAAATATGTATCCTAATGTATCTCCGCAACATGTGCCGCATGCTGAACCTTTTTTGCCGGAGTTACAGTTACACAACAATGTTGCATCTATGCCGCAAACTAGCTCTTTAGAGCCACCTCAGAATTTTAAAGACCAAATTGCTAATGTGCTTAGAGAACTTGGTTTAGAACCTAAAGGTAAAGCTCATGCATATCAAAAACCCTATCTTGAATATGTTGATTCAACACCATACCCACGTGATTTTAAAATTCCAGATTTTGTTAAATTTACGGGGGAAGATGCTAGGTCCACTTTTGAGCATATAGGACAATTTTTAGCACAAATCAGTGAAGTTGGTACATCAGATGTTTATAAATTGAAATTATTTCCTTTATCATTATCTGGTACTGCATTTACTTGGTTTTCATCACTTGCTCCTAAATCCATTGTAACTTGGGCACAATTGGAACAAAAATTTCATGAATATTTTTTATAGTGGTGAAACTGAACTTAGGCTTACTGATTTGATATTGGTTAAACAAAAGTACAATGAATTGGTTTTTGAATATATTCGACGGTTTAGAGATGTAAAAAACCGATGCTTTAGCTTGATCATCGCCGAAAAGGATTTAGCCGATATTGCTTTTTCGGGTTTACTTGCTCATATCAAGGATAGATTAGAAGGGCAGGAATTTTCAGATATTAATCAAGTTTTACAAAAGGCTTTGGTGCAGGAAAACCATGCTAAAGATGTTAAACAATATGGCCGGTTTAGGGATAATAAAAACAAAGACAAGGAAAAGCCTATGGTTAATGTTGTAGATTATGATAGCGATTCGGCTAGTGATGATGACGTTGATGTATGCATAGCCGAATGGGTACAAGCACCTAAGTCAAAACCTTTTGTATGCACTGCTTTGAAACCTACACCTGCTAGAAGAGAGGAAATTAAGTATACTTTTGATGTTAGCAAGTGTGCTAAAATTTTTGATATCTTGTTGCAAGCAAACCAGATTAGAATAAAGGGAGGTCATGTAATTCCGCCTCCAGAAGAATTGGCTCAAAGAGCTTACTGTAAGTGGCACAATTCTTTTTCTCACGCTACTAATGTTTGTAACGTGTTTTGTCGACAGGTGCAATCGGCCATTAATGACGGACGATTGACATTTACAGAAGGTTCTAAGATGAAGCTTGATAGTGACCCGTTTCCTATCAATATGATTGACTTTGAGAACAAGAAGGTGCTCATTCGGTCAGATCAGGCCGAATCCTTGAAAGGGAAAAAATGTTATTGTTGATAACAGGGCTGCTCCAAGGATGATCAAGCCAAAAAATCTAGAAGAGGGAGTGTGGAAAGTCAATGAAGGTAAGAAACATGTTCCAAAGTTAAGGCCGACAGTTAAACACCAGTTGGACAAATATGTATCACAGAAGGCCAACAATGTGTTTAATCGGCTAAGAGGTTCTAAGCGTCCTAGATCTCCTTCTGAACATGGTTTTTGTGGTCAAGTTTATAGACAAGGAAATTCATATGCTCATCAACCGCACTTTCCAATGGGGCCAACATTCTGGGGCTGTGCACCTCCAATGTATCCACAAATTCCTCCATATGGTTTTAATCCTTGGGTACCACATCCTACTGGGCCAGAATGTTTTTATCAACCTAGATGGGCGTCATTAGGATCTGTGTTTGGACAGCATGTTTATGGCAAAAGACCTCGGTTCAATCAGGAGGTTAGGGCAAATGATGCCATTGTGGTGCATGGTGGCCGCAAGAATTCAGCTTCTGGAATTGTTAATTCGCACAGGGAAGCCGAAGCTGGATCATCCAAAGGGAGAGGATCTGCATAGAGTAGTTCGCCGAGGTACAATGCAGGCAACAAGAATTTTGTTGGTGGGCGCAAATCCGTGTGGGTGCCAGTCAAGCCTGGAGGTCGCACAGATAATTCAAATTTACATGACATGGCTGGAATTCGTCAACTGACAACTGGTCCAAATGGTTCTAGTACTGTTCATGGTCTGCAAATAGGCACTATGGTGATTGATAAATCGGAAATAAATGCATGTGCACATCAGGGGAAAATAGTAATTGGTTTGTGCTCTAATTCAGATCAGAAAGAAGTCACAGGTTCAGGGGAGGCTAGTAGCAGTTTAGAGCTTGGCCAACAGAGTCGTTCAGAGGAAACACTAGCTGCAATTACTAGCACAGTTGAAACATCTAATAAACTAAACATGCAAAGCAGCAGCGCAAGAATTTCTAAAGGCGTGTCTCAACATTACAGTTCAGCAAATGGCGGTGGCAGAAATGCAAGAGGCATGCCTTATGCTAACAGGAGGCCGAACTTTCAAATGCCTGTGCAGCAGAACAATTTTTATTCCAGAGGCCCTGTGTTTAAGCCGAGTGCAGTAGCATTGCAGCATAGAGCTAGGAGTTTGGGGGGCACCAGGATCAGAACGGTTGCGCTGGGGACTAAACCGAAGTCTCAGTGGTGCCCGAGGGGACTCACTCGTACACACAAATGGAGAGTGCAGCGGCTGCGAGCACTAGAAATTAAAGAAGAGCAAGCAGAGAAGCAGTGTGATGAATGGTTTAATCGAGCTAGACCAATGGTGCCTGCCAAGATGACTTGGAAGGAAAAGCACATCACGATGGAGGAGGAGAAATCTGAGGACGATAATATGATTATTGATGAGAACTCAGAGAGCAAAGATGACACGCCTGCTGCTATGGATGTTAACATGGTTTTTGCTTTACCTGCTAAATTTCGTGCACCTAAAATAAAAGTTGCAGAGCTTACTCTTGGTCCTAAAAGAGCTGTATTTGAGAAGCCAGAAAAGCCCGAGAAGCACTTAAAACCTTTATACATCAAGGGACATATTGATGGTAAGCCTATTGGTCGCATGCTTGTTGATGGAGGTGCTGGGGTTAATGTTATGCCTTTTTCAGTCTTTACTAAATTGGGCCAAAAGGAGAGTGAATTGATGAGGGCCAGCATGGGCCTTAGTGGGTTCACAGGAGATTTGTCTAAAGTGAAAGGTGTTATTGTTATGGAGTTCACAGTCGGAAGCAAAATAGTGCCAACTGCATTTTTTGTTGTTGACATAAAAGGGCGATATAACATTCTTTTGGGACGTGATTGGATACATGCAAACTATTGCATCTCTTCTACTCTACATCAGTGTGTGATTCAGTGGGTTGGAGATGATGTAGAGGTAATTGAAGCAGATAATTCAGCCTGCATTGCTTTAACTGATGCTCCTATTGATTGGCAACATGGTGAGATGCAGTGCTTGATAGGAAGGGATTTATCAGATTATGATTATGTTGCTATTGGTAGGGATGGTTTTGTTCCTGTAAAGGTACAGCTGGCTTGCATAGCTCGGCTTAATAATTTGTCTCTGTGAACAATGAATAAAGAAGATAGTATAAAGTGGTTGTAGAGGCATACTAAGGAATATCGTTCCGGTAAGAACGATATGCATGAAACTGTCGAAGATTTTGGTGACATGGAAAAGCTTGGATAGGGGTTCTCATTGGTTGATCCACTTCAGGAAATTGATATTGGTGATGGAAGTGTTCCCAGGCCTACTTTCATCAATGCAAATATGGAGGCCGATCAGAAAAGCAAGGTATGTGCATTACTTAGGGAATTTATTGACTGCTTTGCTTGGAATTATACTGAGATGCCCGGTTTGAGTAGAGATTTAGTTGAGCATAGGTTACCTATTAAATCTGGTTTTAGGCCGCATAAGCACCCCCCTAGACGTTTTATTTCTAATTTGAATGATCGCATCAAAGAAGAGATTGATCGGTTGTTGAAAGCTGGGTTTATTCGGCCATGTAGGTATGCTGAGTGGATTTCTAACATTGTACCTGTTGAGAAGAAAAACACAGGGAATATTAGAGTATGCATTGATTTTAGAGACTTGAATAAGGCTACTCCTAAAGATGAATATCCTATGCCTATAGCCGACATGTTGATTAATGATGCTTCCAGGCATAAAGTGATTAGTTTTTTAGATGGTAATGCCGGTTATAATCAAATCTTTATGGCCGAAGAGGACATGTCTAAGACTGCTTTTCGTTGCCCAGCTTTGTTGGTTTATTTGAGTGGGTCGTAATGACTTTCGAGTTGAAAAATGCTGGCGCTACATATCAACGTGCTATGAACTTGATTGTCCATGATCTTTTGGGTATTATATTAGAAATATATATTGATGATGCTGTTGTTAAATCGGATGGGTTTGATCATCATTTAGCCGATTTACAATTAGCCTTTGAGAGATTGCACCGGTATAGGTTAAAAATGAATCCCCTCAAATGTGCTTTCGGTGTGTCGGCTGGCAAGTTCTTAGGGTTCATAATTCATGAGCATGGCATAGAGATTGATCCTAAGAGTGTAGAGTCAATCAGGAAATTAAAGGAGCCTACATGTAAGAGGGATGTGCAAAAGTTGTTAGGGAAAATTAATTACTTGAGACAATTCATATCTAACCTTGCAGGAAAAATTGAATCGTTTATCCCTTTACTTCGGCTAAAGCATGAAGCCGAATTCACATGGGGGGGGGGGCAAAACAACATGATGCTTTTAATAATATAAAGAGATATTTGTTGAGTCCTCCGGTGCTTCAGGCGCCAATGTCTGATGTGCCATTCAGATTATATATTGTTGCACCAGAAAAGGTGATTGGCGCGGTTTTGGCACAAGAAGATGGCGGGAAGGAGTATATCATTGCTTATGTGAGTCGCCGTCTGCTGGACACAGAGAGTAGGTACGTGTTCATTGAAAGGCTATGCTTGTCTTTATATTATGCATGTACCAAATTTAGGCATTATTTGTGTAACACCACAGGTGTTTGTCACCAGTTAAGCAATGGGTTTGAGCTCAAACATGGCATGTTAAGTGGGGATGAAAGTGTCAAGATCAAATCTACAAGAGTGATCTCCAACTTAAACTTGGGCAACACACTTTTGCTTGTATATTGGCCCTTTTTAGATATATACCTAAGTAATGTTGAAGGTGCTTCTTTCATATGCCTCACATCAATTTCCACCCACATGGATGATTGGAAAAGTTTCATGAAGCTTGGAATAAAAAAGTCACCTGAAATGATAAGTTATATCCTTGTTGGAATGACCTTATTAAGTGAAGGAGAACATGTGTCATCAACCAAACCTTGCAACCTTGCCCAAATGACTCTAGATGAAATCTACAACAAAAGTCATGAAAAGGTCATGTTGAGCAAATGACAAGAAAATGCTCCAATGGATCACAAAAGATAATTTAAGCTTTATCTTGATCCTACTTTGGTCAAAGTAGAACTATAGCTTCCGCACCTATTTTGAAGTTGGACATAAAATAAAAGTTGAAGCTCATGTTATGTAGAAGAAACTTTGTTCAAGGGTCGAGAGCTAGTTTGGTCCATAACCTAGTCAAACAGAGCTCACAAGATTCAATGTAGTGCTGTTTTGGAGCCCAAGATTTTGCCTAACTGACATTTTTGTTTCGGTACCCTAGTATGGAGCTTCGTGTCTTCCTAATCAGGCCGAACCAGTCTAAGAACATTTAATGAAAGTTGTTGCTTGGTTCGCGCACAACAAACTTTGTTTTTGGAGTATACCATGGATCGGCTCGGAACCAAGTCTAGCAGTGGCTCAAAGTTGGAACCTGCTGCTGATTTCAGCACTTAGAAATATTCTAAGTCTAGAAATTCATCGACATCGGCATTGGCATCCCGCGTTCTCCGAAATTCGTTAAGCATCTCAAGTTGACCCAAAAGTGAAAGTTGGAGTTTACATCTTGGTGAAGAGCATACAAAAGTTGGGTTTAGTTTGACCGGGTTTTGACCTTCGAAAGCAAGTTTCCGTGATCACCGTTGTTGTGTTGGCACTACTGTCTTGGCAACTATTTTACCGCTAATCTGTTGCTCTAATGACCTGAGTGCCTTAATAGAAAATGTAGAGCGGGTCGTGGTGAGAAAACTTCGTTTTTGGCCCATTCGCTGATTCGGCCCGTAGACGACCCAAATCTGCTCCCACCTTGCCCACCGCGACGCTCACCACGTGTTTGACGCTTTGCCGACGTGGTCTTCTTGCATGGACGCCGCGCGCCCTCTCCCTTGCCACGTGCCCTCGCCTCCCTGTGGTCGCCTCGCTGCTTCTCCACGCGCGCTAGGCCGATGTGGATGATCGGGCTCACTCTCTCCCTTGCACCCTCGCCTCGCTGTTGCTTGCGGACGCGCGCAGCCATGGCCGCCATGGCCGAGCTCAGCCTCGTCGCGTCCCCGCTGCTCAGCCCTTCCTCTTTCCAAGCCAATAGTGCCATCATATTCCTCTCACCACGCCACCCCTCCCGCACTCCCCCATCGGCCATGCCACGCCCCGTAGCGCTGCTGCCGCCTGCCGCCATCGCCCAAGCCACCGGCGTGCGTGGCTAGGCCGCGTCGGGCCTCCGCAGAGCAAGTTGCGGCCACCTACAAGTGCGCGCCAACCTCCTGGTGCTCAGCCTCCACTCCCCCACCGCCGACGAGTCTCCTCCGGCCGACATTGACAAGCTCCAGTGCCTCCCCTGTTCATGTTCGCGTCAAGGACCTCACGCTGAAATTCGTTGAAAAGGGAGGGCCTAACTGCATAGTCTGTGACTCATATGAATAGTGCCTTTTGGATCTATTTGTTTTAAATCGGCTGGAACTTTGGAAATTCGTACAAAATCATAGAAAAATCGTAAAATAACAAATGAGGACTTTTTGGAATCCTTGTGAAATTTTCTATGCAGTAGATCTATAATATGACATGTTTTAGCTGTAAAAATGGGTTTGTGCAGTTAGGGTTTTAATGCTAGTCGTATTTATCCTTTTTCATAACTATAGATGTAGGGCTCCAAATGAAGTGAAATTTTTGTGGCATGCTACTCATGTGATAGTTGATGTGTGGTAAAAATTTCATGAGTATTGGATTTAGTATGAGTGAGTTATTGGTTTATCTCGCTCTCACATGATTTCTTGCAATAGCAAATTGTGTTTTTCATAGAGGCAGATATACTTATGCAAATGGTATGAAATTTGTACAGTAGACTATTGAGAGGATATGTGAGCTACTATAATTTTTGTAGAATTTATTGTGCATTTTTGGTATATGTTCATATATACACCTTGATGTCTAAATAAATTAAGAAATGCTTTAAGAAAATTTATTTAGAGGTGAGCACCATGCTTTCTGGTGTTCTTTAGTCATGTGTGAAATGTTGGTAAAGTTGGTTTTGCCCAATTATGTGTTTGCAACATAAGTTAATAATTATTTTCTTGCCGATGTGGTTTATGGATAGATCTGGGAACTTAGCAAAGTTCTTCATGATAATGTGCTTTGTTGTGAAACTTGTTTATACAAAAGTTGTAGATAATTCATGTATCTAGCTTCTGTTAAAATTTGGTATCATTTGGCCAAGTAGTTTAAGAGTTACGGCTGTTTAAAGTTGGGTTACAGAATTGATTGCTCTCTGTCTTGTTTAGACCAGTTTCTGTAAATATATAATTTTGACCCACTTAACTTGTGAATCATGCTGTGATGGTTATAGATGAAATGTAGAGAATTTCATAAGCTTTCCTGAATGTCTTGTTGCATGGCTATTGGATTTGTATAACTCTAGTTATGATCCAAACATGAAGCTGTTGTTTCCAGTCTAGAAATAGACATATGCTAGTTGTGGTTGTTTACTCCATGTGTTGCTAAGTGTGGCTTATGCCCTTGTTGATGGTCAAGTTATGATACTTGTGACCTTGTTAAACTTGTGTCATGCTTGATGTTCTTGCTCTCTATAGTAGTTAAATAGCTATTGGTGTCTATGTATTGCATAATCTTGTGTTTGTCTTGAATATTTATGTGATGCATCTTGTATTACCATTCTTCATATTCATGCACTTGCATCTTGCATCTCATCTAGGTGCGCTAGATGAACCACGTGAAGGACGTGATGTTGGAGCCGAACCCGAAGACGGTGTATGGTGGACCTATCCCGAAGGTGGAAGGACTGGACAAGTGCTAGGATGGGAGATGCTCACCAAGCGAGTGTCATCTAACAAACACTGACTTAGTGTTGGATTCCAGGCAAGCCCCGGAGCATTCTAAGTCTCCTAGTGTTTTACGAAATATTATTCGAGTCCTTTATGATTGATGCATTAGGTTATAAGAGTTGGTTGTAACCACTTGATGCATATAAATTTCTTGTCCAGAAATATACCTTTAACCCTGTGTAGGTCCAGGATTGAATATATGCTTAGCCATGCTTAGACCAGTAGAAGTCGGGTGATTCCCTGTCACCTGCGAGATATAGGTGGATACCGAAGCATGGTTGGCTATATTTGCTATCATGGAAAAGAACCATGGGGTAATGTAAATCGAGGCCGGGCAAAGTCTATGTGTAGGTTGACTCATGTGATTCCGTCTGTGCTGATCAAGGACCGTACTGTTGTTGGAACTTCTGACAAGATTGAACGCATGCCTATCACATAGCTGGCCGGATAACTCGTTCCGACCGTGAAGCCGAGTAGCTCAACTCAGGCCGGGCCCCGTTCTGTTGTGCGCTCCTTGCGGGGAGCCAGACTGAACCCAAGGGCAGGCTAGGCCTGAACGTCCTGGCATTTGGTGTCCCCGATTATGCGGCGTGGTACGAATCCACGAAATGTGTACCTGAGTTGTACCAAAGGTGACCTAAGGTGACCGTTGATCTGGTCTGCCTGGGTTTGTGTTAGGAATAAATTCCTAGATGGTTGAAATCGATTCGAATCGCCGTCTCTCCCAGATAGTGAGAAACTTGGCTAGCTCCAGCATCGTAGTAATTGTATTATGGAAGTTGATGGTTCGGATAAACATGGAATTACTATACCTGCTATGGTTACTATTGTATGCTTTTAAAATGATATACCACATGTTTGGCACAGGATAGTTGCTAATCTAGAGATGGATAGTTATAATTAACTTGATGACAGAATTATAATTGTATAATTGAGTTAATCGCTTTTTATTCAAAAGGTTGTCAAGCTACCTCCACTTATAAAGCCTTGCATACTCCTTGGAGTCAATTTATTTCTGGTTTATGATAGGTAAGTCTAGCTGAGTACATTCGAGTACTCAGGGTTTATCCCACCATGTTGCAGGTGAGGTTTCAGCCTGCTGAAGATGGTGGCTAACCGCCAGTGGGCTCGGTGACTCTATATTTACTTCTCCTCTATATGCTTTTATCTAAGGAGGTCACTTATGCTAGCAATGTATTTGGAACTTATATTAATGTAATCATTTAAAAGCTATGTTGTTTTCACTAATCGGTTTTGAAACCCAAAACTTGTACTATTATTTGTGAACCCAATTGTAATATTATTTCCGCTGCAACTCTGCGTATGTGATGTGTATTTGCTTAATCACGCGATCTTGGTTGTAATGTTGATTTACCGAGGTCCTTCGTGACACTCGACGGACTACCAGGTTTATATGAGTGAAAGTATGTGCGTGTCAACGTGTTAGCGGGGACAGCCATACTTGATCTTGTATAAATTGGACGGTTCTGTCACAATTTGCTATCTAGTACTTGTATAGTTGCATGCCAAACTGACGTGATTAAATATATGTTGCAACAGCCGATTCTTAGTGGTAGAATTGGAAAGTGGGCTTATGCATTAGTAGAATATGATTTAACATATGAATCGTTGCGTGCTATGAGAGGTCAAGTTGTCGCCGATTTTATTGTTGATCATAGGATTAAAGATGAAGAAGATGTCTGCCATATTAGTGTATGTTCATGGAAACTTTATTTTGATGGATCGGTTTGTAGAGATGACAAGGTGTCGGTAATGTTTTGATTTCACCAAATAATGTAGCTTATGAAACATCGGTTTGCTTAGAATATCCTTGCACAAATAACCAGGCCGAATATGAAGCTTTATTGTTCGGCTTGCAAAGTTTAGTTGATATGGGTGTGATGGATATAGATGCTTTTGGAGACTCTCTTTTGGTAGTTCAGCAGATTAATGGAGAATTTCAATGTTTTGATGGGTTGCTGAATAGCTATTTGGACCAATGTTTAGATATAATTAAATCTCTGGATACTTTTACTATCAGGCATATATATAGAGAAGAAAATTTTAGAGCTAATCATTTGGCCCAACAAGCATCTTGTTACCAGGTTACTAGTGGAAAGTTTTTAATAATAGAAAAACCGATGCTAGCTGTTGTCGAAAGTGAGACCGATCTGGTTGCTAGTTCGGGTCTGGGTCGAATTGAGAGTTCTAGAGCTGAACATATTAGTAGTTTTGGGGTACATGGTGCATCAGGTGCTAGTTTAGTACAGCAGCAACAAGTACAGGGCAAAGAAGATTCGGTATAGGGTTCACAAATAACCGAATCTATAAATGAGTTAGAACCTGGTGATTGGAGAAGCCCTATAATTAATTATCTAAAGGATCCAAGTCAAACAAGGGATAGGAAAATTCGGCGTCAAGCTTTAAAATAACTTTGTTAAATGATGAATTATACCGCTGAACCATAGATGCGTTACTTTTGAAGTGCTTGGGTTCTGATCAGTCTAGAATAGCTATGGGTGAAGTACATGAAGGAATATGTGGGACACATCAGTCGGCTCATAAGATGCGATGGTTATTGAAAAGAGTGGGTTTTTATTGGCCGACTATGTTAGAAGACTGTTTTTGATATTATAAGGGGTGTGAAGCGTGTCAAAAGTTTGGAGACATACAATTAGCGTCTGTGGCTATGTTGCACCCTATTGTTAAGCCGTGGCCATTTAGAGGATGGGGTTTAGATTTTATTGGTCAAATACATCCTGCTTCTAGAGGTCATCGCTTTGTCATAGTAGCTACAGATTATTTTACTAAATGGACCGAAGTAATTCCTTTGAAAAATATGACTCATAAAGAACTGATTATTTTTGTATTGGGCATGTTATTCATAGATTCGGTAATCCTCAGACTTTGACTTCTGATCAAGGTGCTTCTTTTATGTCTCACCAATTTCGTGAATTTGCCGAATCTTTTAGAATTAAGTTGTTAAATTCGTCGCCTTATTATGCTCAAGCTAATGGACAGGCCGAATCTAGCAACAAAATTTTGATTAAGCTTATAAAGAAAAAGGTTGAAGAGCATCCGAGAAGGTGGCATGAGGTGCTTTCGGAAGCTTTATGGGCTCATCGGATATCTAAGCATGGAGCAACTCAAGTGACACCGTATGAGTTAGTGTATGGACAGGAAGCTGTGCTACCCGTGGAGATTAATTTACAAGCTCTTAGAGTAGCTAGACAAAATGATTTGTCAGCTGTACATTACAGTAATGTGCTGATGGACAGAATAGATGAGGTTCCAGAGGAGAGATTAAAGGCCTTACGTGAAATTGAAAAGGAGAAATTGAGGGTAGCTAAGGCCTATAATAAGAGTTAGGGAAAAATCATTTCATATAGGAGAATTAGTATGGAAAATGATTTTGCCTTTTGGAACTAAAAATAATAAATTTGGCAAATGGTCGCTGAGTTGGGAAGGACCGTATAGTATTGTAGAGATTGTTCGTGGAAATTCATATTTTGTACAATCTTCGCAGGGAGAGAGGTTGCCTAAAGCGTTCAATGGAAAATATCTGAAGAAGTACTATCCTAGTGTGTGGCAGGAGGCTTGATAGTGGTACGGCCGATATATCTATATAAATATCACCCTAAGGAAAATATTTGGCCGATGTATTCTTTGGACATCGCCCTAAGAAAATATTTGGCCGATGTATTTTGGAGATCGTCCTAAGCTATGGTGTGGCCGGTGAAGCCATTGACATAGTCCAGAGGTAAAATATTGATTGCTTTTATTTTTGGTAAAATGCAATTGTACCAAAAATAGGGGGGCATGTGTTGATGGTGTAATTTGGCTAAGGAAATATGTCATGATCGGCCAAATTATATAGGTTATTGATAATTAATCAAAATTAGTTGACATGCTAAAGGTCAAGAATATGTGCGTATGGAGGCCGGACGTCAGATTGATGCATCCTGGAGTGCACGTGTGAAGAAAAAGAAAGCAATGAAGAAACGGGAAGGAGGTCCAGAAAAGATTTTGCATAGATTAATTGTCTGGCCAGAGGAGTTCTTTTCGGAATCGTGCAGAGCCAAACGAAGCAAGGAGGATTAGGAAAGATATTTTAATTGTCTGACCAGAGGAGTTCTTTTCGGAATCTTGATGAAGTTGGGCTTGCTTCGCCTTGCCTTTCTCTTGAGTCAAGTCCTTGGTGAGGCGAGCTACTTCTTGCTTGAGTTGCTCATTCTCCTTTGCAACCTCTTGTGTGCATGTATCTACAACAACTTTCTCAACACAAACTTGGTTGCACAAGGGTGAGTCTAAACATAAATCATTACAAGAAGTAGATGCATCCTTTTTAGGCATGTTAAAGATAGAACTTTTCTTTTTAGATGCCTTGGTGAGGGTTGTACCGATGGCTTCAAGATTAGCAACTTTAATAGTTAGATCATCACAATGTTTGCACATGGTTTCCATTTTAGCAAGCAAACTTTTATAAGCATCTTGTGATCTAACTAACTTTTCTTTTAATTTTTCATTTTTCTTTATAAGTTGCTCATCATTGATTGTGCATGCATTTATTATTGCACTAGCCTCTAGTTGCTCAATTTTAGTAGATAGTTCAATGTTGAGATTAGCAAAGTTCTCATATTATTCAAGCAAAGTTTTGTATGCTTCTTGTGAACTATCTAGCTTCTCTTTTAATTTTTTGAGCTTCTTTTGTTGACTAGTGCACACTTTAGCATAATTAAGATTTTGTTGCACAATTTCATCATAAGAAGGCATTTCATCATTACTATCATTCTCACTAGAGGATGAGCTTTCGTTACCTCGTGCCATAAGGCACACACGAGAAGAGCTTGATGACGAGTGCTTGCGGCCTCGTCTCTTGTGATGGTGTTCTTCTTCACTTGAAGAATCATCCCATGACCTTATCGATGTGAGGGCTTGGTTCTTGCACGCCTTCTTCTTTGTCTTGTGTGCGGACTTGTTTGGACAAACTTTCACAAAGTACCCTAACTCGCCGCATCCATAGCATTCTCTCTTTCTTTGCTCATTTCTTTGATCGGTGAAAATGAGATCTTGGATTTGGATGGGTACACCCTTGACATTGAGCCTTTGGATCATCTTCTCCACCTTGTTGATTAGTTTGATTGATTCTTTATCAAGGTCGGAGGTGGAGGAGGAAGATTGATCATCTTCACTTGAATCTTCATCATCATCATCATCGTCCTCATCGTCTTCTTCATCTTCACTTGAGGAGCTTGAGCTTGAGCTTATCTCAACTTGCTTGCCCTTCATCTTCTTTTTCTCTCTACATGCGAGAGCTTTGCCTTTGCTTGATGAAGAGGCTTCTTCTTGACCCATCTTATGTGACATTTCAAATACCACTATCTTGCCAATTACTATGCCCGAGGTCATGGTGCTCAAGTCCTCCATGTTGTGAAGGATGGTGACGATGCTTGCATATTTCTTTTGTGGTAGTACAGAGATGATTTTCCTCACGATGTTCGCATCATCTAGCTTTGTTAATCCTATTGAGTGGAGCTCATTGATAATTAGATTCAAACGAGAATACATATCACGAACAAGCTCATCATCATTCATTGTAAAGGAATCATAATTTTGTTTAGCTAGACAATGTTTTTGCTCACGGACATTAGATGTGCCGTCATGGAGCTCTTGAAGTTTTAACTAAATTTCATGTGTCGTATTTAAAGTGAACACTTGGTTAAACACATCCATACTAAATGATTCAAGCAAGCAATTTTTAGCTCTAGCATTGAAATGAATTTCCTTTTCTTCACTCTTCGTGGGTTTATCAGGATTCTTAATGGGTTTCATCCCGTCATGAGTGACTCTCCAAACACCCAAATCAACCGCTTCAAGGTGACAAGCCATTCTAGCTTTATAATAGGGAAAGTTAGTGCCGTCAAAGTGTGGAGGTCTTGAGGTATCCATCCCAACCACTCTAAATAGCATCAGCTCAACGACGGTTAAGCCAAAGGTCCAAATTGAGCCAACCGGCTTTGATACCACTTGTAGGGGACCGTGATGCCTAAGAGGGGGGGTGAATTAGGCAACTTAAAAATCTAATTCTAAACTGTGGCCTCTTTTTCTAACCTTAGCAAAACCTATGCAAAAGATAAACTATCTAAATGTGCAACTAAGGTTTTGCTAATGTGTTGCTATCTCTACAGCAAAAGGAGTAAAACAATCAATGTAAATGCGGAAGCTAAAGAGTAAGGTAGAGATATACAAACTCACGTCGATGATTTAGGTATTTTTACCGAGGTATCGAGAAGCACGCAAGCTTCTCCCTAGTCCTCGTTGGAGCCCCTCGCAAGGAATCACTCACAAGGGCCAAGCTCCTAATCGGGTAATTCCGTGGATAGCCTCGGGCCTTCCCCACGCGCAAGTGGGTCTCCGACGTGCCTTCCGGCAAGCCTCTCCTGGATGCTCCCCGTCGTCTTCACTATCAAGCTTACGGCCGAAATGCCATGGGCCTTGTTCCTTCTGGTACACGGTGGCGGCCACACCACAACCGCTGTTGGTGTGGTCTCCCAAGACTACAAGCCCCTCTAATGTACAACAATGGTGCGCGCAAGCACCGAGTGGTAAGAGATATGCAAACCTCACTAAAAACTAGGCCTAAACCTAGAGCAAGCGCATAAGCAGTGGTCTAATCAACCTAAGCACTTCGCAAAGCACCTATGCTAATCACCTAATGATTCACTAAGCACTATGCAAGTGGAGATCACTAAAATGGTGTATCAACACCCTTGGTATGTTTCCTCAACTCCACTCACTTCAAATGGCTGGTTGGGGGGTCTATTTATAAGCCCCACTGAGAAAGTAGTCGTTGGGGATGAAATCCCACTTTTTTGCTACTGACCGGACGCTTAGGTCGTCCTGATCGGACATGTCCGGTCGTCCCGACCGTTAGAGCCGTGATCAACTGATTGGACGCTACCAGCGTCCGGTCACATGCCGCCGGACGTGTCCGGTCGCAATTTCGCCGCTCTAGAACCTTTCTATACTCGATCGAACACTATTGTCCTACGTTTGGTTGATTTTGCTGTTCAGCGTCCGGTCACTGCTTCTGCCGAGCCTCATGATCGGAGCGCCCAGTCACTGTGCTACCAGTGTCTGGTCTAGCGTTCGGTCACCTCTGTGAGCTCGTTTCTTTGTGATCTTGTGTTTGGCTTGGTTCCTATCTTCATGCTTAGACTTTGCTCGATATCTTGGATCTTCTCGTATGCTTCTAAGGTCTTGCTTAAGGTGTTGATCATTGGATCATCGCGTCACCTTCGTCCAAGTCATGTCTTGCACCCTATTGAACTACAAAACAAACACTTGCAAATTCTTTAGTCCAATTTTGTTGTGTTGGTCATCAAACACCAAAATCCAAAGTAAATGGGCCTAGGGTCCATTTTCCTTATAGGGATCTCCATTGCCTCGGCCCCATGGCCCGCCGGTCGAAGTTCTGCCTCTGGCCTAGCCACGTCGCCCCTCGACACCTCCAGCTCCGACTAGAAGGGCGAGCCATGCGTCCCTCCGCCAGGTGAGGCAGGGAGCCCGATCTCCCTCGTCTCTTCCGCCGTAGCTGGTGTGGGAGGGATCATGAGGGTCACCTCTGACTCAGCCTCTGCCATCGCCACCGGGATCGCCGCCATCACCACCGCTGCCACTACCGCCGTGCTCGCAACTGGCCGGGAGGGCTCAACCCCCAAAGGGGAAGGTCGCACCACCACTAGCCTGCTTTCCCCGCCGCTCGTCGTGACTCGTTGTTGGCTGGGTCTCTACTCCTCCCGCACGGGAGGCGGGGCGATGCTCAATCCTGTCAGTATCTGGACAATGTAAAAAAAGTACAGGTCAGTCGCGCTTGAAAAACTCAAACTATGAGATCAAAAGAAACATGGGCACATACCTAGATGAAAGGGGCAGGGTCCCAAAGCCCCGACCTGTTGGCAACAAGGCCGCCGGACGAGGACCGCTCACGGGTCATGACCCACGCCCCCTCACATCGACCAAGGGGGGAGTCGCCCCGGTCAGTTCCCAATAGGCCTGTGAGCCGTCGGCTTATGACGCGCCCACCGGAGCAGCCAGCGGGGCTTCCCCACGTTGTAGGTTGCACGCCGGCCCTGAAGATGCGAGGGTGCGAGCCCGCTCCTTTGACCAACCAGCCTGCCTCACCATGCTTGGAGCAGGGGAAGGCGTCGCCAGCGATGCCTCCGAAGGCCATGGCGACCAAGTCCGCTTCACCTCTTGCTTGGCGGCGACATCCGAGCTCGTAGCACGCTTCCTTGATGCGGGAACATCGTCGCGCCTCTTCGCGTCCTGCCCACCGCTGACGGATGTGGTCGTACGCTCGCGATGCTCCACCGAGGTCACAACGACCTCCCGGCCTCCTCCCTCCTCGGAAGAGCTCGCATCGCCACCCATCTTCATGGGTTCCTCTGAGTCGAGCTTCGCCTCCATGTCGCTCCTATTCTCCCTGGCCCACACCTGCCGGGCGATCTCCTTCTCCTTCTCGTGCCTCCTTTGAGCCTTCTCAGCTCTCTTCTTCTTCTTGGCATCTGCCGCCTCTTTCAGGGTAGCTTGCCGAGCCACGCCCTCCGGCCCCCTCGAAAGATGCGGCTAGGATTCGTAGCCGGCGAGTCCCTATGAAACGGATGACTCGAAGTTAGAACAAAGGAAAGCAAGAGAAAAAAGGTCATGGGAAAGGGGGAGGGGAGCGTACCAGATTGGATAGCTTCGCGGTGTGGAGAGGTCCGGGCTTCCCTTCAAGGGAGTCCTTATTCCTCAGTTGCAACACCCGATTGAGCTGACTCTAGACCTCGTCCTTCGCCAACTCCTCCGGCGACACACGGTCGGGATGTGTTGGGCCGGAGTACATCCACATCGCCCGACTCCTCTCCACCAGCGGAAGAAGGTGTGGAACACTCTCAGCCCATCGAGGCCATGCTGCACCAGCCGCTCTGGCCTCCTTTCGGTGAATGGTGGTGAAGGGGACCATGACGCCTAAGAGGGGGGTGAATTAGGCAACTTAAAATTCTAACTCTAAACTATGGCCTCTTTTTCTAACCTTAGCAAAACCTATGCTAAAGATAAACTATCGAAATGTGTAACTACGGTTTTGCTAGTGTGTTGCTATCTCTACCGCAAAAGAAGTAATACAATCAATGTAAATGCGGAAGCTAAAGAGCAGGGTAGAGATATGCAAACTCCCGTCGATGACTCCGATATTTTTACCGAGGTGTCGAGAAGTGCCCAAGCTTCCCCTCTAGTCCTCGTTGGAGCCCCTCGCAAGGAATCCCTCGCAAGGACCAAGCTCTCAGTCGGGTAACTCCGTGGATAGCCTCGGGCCTTCCCCACGTGCAAGTGGGCCTCCGACGTGCCTTCCGGCAAGCCTCTCCCGGATGCTCCCTGCCGTCTTCACTATCAAGCTTTCGATCGAAACACCGCAGGGCTTGTTCCCTCCGGTACACGGTGGCGGCCACACAACAAACGCGGTTGGTGTGATCTCACAAGACTACAGGCCCCTCCGATGTACAACAATGGTGCACGCAAGCACCGAGTGCTAAGAGGTATGCAAACCTCACTAAACACTAGGCCTAAACCTAGAGCAAGTGCATAAGCGTTGGTCTAATCAACCTAAGCACTTCGCAAAGCACCTACGCTAATCACCTAATAAAACACTAAGCATATGCAAGTGGAGATCATTAAAACGGTGTATCAACACCCTAGATATGTTTCCTCTGCTCCACCCATCTCATTTGGCCAGTTGGGGGTTGTATTTATAAGCCCCACTGAGAAAGTAGCCATTGGGGACAAAATCCCGCTTTTCTGCTACTGACTGGACGCTGATCATGTCCAGACCGCACGCATCTGGTCGTCCCGACCATTGGAGCCACGATCCACTGATCGGACACAGCCAGCGTCCGGTCACATGCCACCGGATGCGTCCGGTCGCATTTTTGCCGCTCTAGAACCTCTCTATACTCGACCGGACTCTACTATCCTATGTCAGGTCGATCTACCACCAGCGTCCGGTCACGCCTGTTGCCAAGCCTCTTGATCGGAGCGTCCGGTCGCATTTTCCTCCAGCGTCCGGTCCAGCGTCCGGTCACCTCTGTGAGCTCGTTTCTTCGTGATCTTGCGTACGGCTTGGTTCCTATCTTCGTGCTTGGACTTTGCTTAATATCTTGTGTCGGGTTCATAAACCCGGGGTCCCTCGGGGACTGGCTTCCATGCCAAGGCTCGTCCCAAGCAGACAACATATCACTCGTGGGCTGGCCCAAGGGTCCAGGACAATAGGCCAAAAGGGCGGTCCAGCCACCGACCGGAAGGTCTGTCCGAAGAGAAACAATGCCCGCTCATCGACTACTTCGGTCCACCTCTCTGACCGGAGCGCTCGCTTCGGACTCCAGCCGCATCCGGATGGCCTCTTCGATTGAAAGGCCTAGCCCAAAGTACTACTTCCAACTCCGACCCCACATCTCCGACCGGGGTACACAGAAAACCTGCTCACCGCTCTTCTCCGACTGGCGTGACCAGGGCCGACTGGAGCCGTCCGACCGGGGACGCCCGCTCGGAAGGAACCAAGGGACGAACGGAAAAAGCAAGCCAGGGCGCACAAGGCAAAACACGCTACCAGGGACCATACCCTGAGCACCTACGGGAATAGTACTCTACAACCGTCCTAACACAAAACAGTATTGTAGGCACCGACATTTACCTCTATAGTGTTATGGGCGCCGTTAAAACTCCCATACGGTAAGGCCCCCCACATGCCTCTGGGCATCAACAGTGTTGTGGGCGCCGGGATTTACTGTACTAGGTGAACGTGGTGAAACTCCTCACATGCCTCTAGGCATCAACAGTGTTTTGCAAGTACCGACATCTGCCATTTCTAGAGAAGGCAACGCAACCTCCCACGTGCATCTGACACTCTACAGTGACGGTCAACAGTGTTGTAGGCGTCTACTATTATCTTGTACCCACCAGCATGGGCGACAAAGCCCAATAGCATACATACCCTCACCCACTCCGTTCGCGGTGACTCGAAACTAGTCGTTGATCAGGTCATGAAGGAAGCCTCCTGCAAAAGCCCCCTCATGACAGCGTACTTCCAAGAGGTGCACTGGCTCGAGGACAAATTCTAGGGGATCGAACTACATCACATCCCTCAAAGGGATAACGATGCTGCCGATTTCCTTGCAAAATTAGCCGCCAGGAGGGATCCATCCCCGAGCGGAGTCTTCATCAACGACGTCCACAAACCATTTGCCCACGTTTTAGAAAGTCTAATCCAGACACACCCCAACACCCAGCCGGTGCTCAGCGGCTCCGACCCCGGTACCTCTATGACGGCGTCACCCGCAAATGTCACCATTTTGGCACTCGATCAAACCGACTGGCGAGTGCCGCTACTCACCTACCTCCTTGAGGAGGTTCTCTCGCCCGAAAGGACCGAAGCCCGATGGATCGCTCGATGCGCCAAGACCTTCGTCGCGCTCAGTGATGAGCTCTACAAACGGAGTCCATCAGGGGTACTCATGAAGTGTATCCCCACCAACCAGGGGAAGTAGCTCCTCCTCGAGGTCCTTGCTGGGATTTGCGGGCATCACGTGGCCCCAAGGTCGCTGGTCGGAAAAGCCTTTCGCCAAGGCTTTTACTGGCCCACCGCGCTATGGGATGCGGAGGAGGTCGTCCACAGGTGCGAAGGATGGCAGTTCTACCCTCGGCAAACCCATTTGCCGGCACAGGAAATCCAAACCATCCCAATCACCTGGCATTCACGGTCTGGGGCCTCTACATGGTGGGTCCCCTCAAAAAGGGCCCAGGCGGGTTCACTCTCCTACTCATAGCAGTCGACAAGTTCACCAAGTGGATAGAGGCCAAGCCCATCACCAACATCCCCTCAGAGGAGGCAGTTAAGTTCTTCCTCGACATCATCTACCGGTTCGGTGTGCCAAACTGTATCATCACTGACCACGGGACTAACTTCACCGGAAAGAAGTTCCTAGACTTCAGCAATGGATACGGCATCAGGATCGACTGGTCTTCGGTCAGACATCCACAGACTAATGGTCAGGTCGAGCGTGCCAATGTCATGGTCCTCTAGGGACTCAAGTCACGCATCTTCGACTGACTCAACAAACACGCCGGGCGATGGGTGGCAAAGGTCCCAGCGATCCTATGGAGCCTAAGAATGACCCCAAACCGATCCATAGGGTTCACACCCTTCTTCCTGGCCTACGGAGCTGAGGCAGTGCTGCCCTCTGACCTCGACCACGGCGCCCCAAGAGTCACGGCCTTTGACCGTGACCGGGCCTAGGAAGCTCAGCAAGACATGGTTGACCTACTCAAAGAGGCCCGTGAGACAACCGTCATCCGCTCTGCCCGCTACCAACAAACCCTCCGTAGGTACCACAAAAGGAAGATCAGAGGAAGGATACTCAAAGTCAGCGATCTCGTACTCCGAAGGACCCAATCAATAAAGGAAAAACACAAACTCTCTCCACTATGGGAAGGACCCTATACGGTAACTGAAGTAATCCGACTGGGCACCTACCAACTGGAGGAAAACAACAGCAACCTTCTCAACAACACTTGGAACATTGAACAACTACGTCGTTTTTTCCCTTAAAATTTGGTCTTACCGATTTCTTAGTCAAACTTGTCCCAATAAAAGCACCCTAGCCCGAACACTTTCGGCCTGGGTCACTCGGGGGCTCCATAAGGGTATAATACTAAACATTACCTCTCTTTTTTTACTATCACACGGTAAACAAACGCCATCCCCGAACGGAAGCACGTTTCGTTCCTTTGAGTGCCCTACATGACTCTGTTCTCATTCCCAACCGAATGCACCCCGTCTTTTTCCTACGGTCACGAGCAACCAACCCGCACGGGCCACTCCCCGGGCTCCCAAAGTTGCAGCCTACGGACAAACGGGCAGGCACGAAAAAGAAAGGATAAAAACAAAAGTTATGATAGGATAAAAATGAGGGACTGATAGTGATTCTATCACAAAAGCAGTACTGATGTATTCAATGATACAAAAAACTGTTCACATGGGGACTCACCCACAAAACTCAACTATTACATTTTCTACTATTCCAAATACTACTGCGACCGCCTAAACGCCGCCGGACATAACCACCGCCGCTAGGACCCCGCCCGGTTCCGTTCCCTCGACTTCGACGAGCGCAACGGGTACCTCAAGGGACCTGCCCGGTTCCACTCCCTCGACTTCAGTGAGTGCAACGGGCACCTCAAGGCCATCGCACCCATAGATGCTCAGCAGAAGAGCATGGGGTTGCGAACCTTCTCATGCAGCCGAGGTAGCTCCTGGAGAGGAACGCCATCACCGAAGTATGGCCACCATGGCTAGAAGAGATCTCATCAAACTTTATGAACTGGCCAACCTGAGCAGCTACAAGCACGGAACCCTCCACCGTCACGATCCTGAGCAACTTCCCCTCTGACAAGGCTCGCCTGGAGAAGATCCACCGAAGAAAGTCTGCACACGGCTCCATCTCGAAGAAGGCCTCACAGATCAATCTAGCACCGCCCTAGGCAGCCTCCAGCTTGACATCATGCTCTGGATCCATGAAAGGATATGTAAGTCCTTCCCCTCGCTCACCCCCTCTCTCACTTAGGAACCGCCGTGGCATACAGGCACTCTCGGTGAGAAGGAAGAAGGAGGAGAGACAATAGTTGGCGAACAGGCAAAGGACTGCGACGGAGAGCCCTCTCCCTCCCCCTATTTAAGGAAGAAACGCGGCAGCCGAAGAGGGGCAAAAGATCAGAGCGAAAAACTCTCTCCCTTCGCCTATTCAATACGGATAGGAAACGATGGGACACGCACTAACCGACAGAACGATGTCTGGTCAGGCGGAGCGCCACCAAGTGAGGCGAGACGTGGCCTGGGTATGGCCCACCACTATCGAACGACCTGGTGCAAAAACCGAAGCGTCACCACCGCACACGGGTAGCTCTACGTATCCCCAGGCGGGACTTAGAAAAATCCAAAACAGGATCTCCGCCAGGAGAGACCATCGAGCTTCCCAAGTCGATCGAATTGGTTAGAAAGACGCACTGAGACACAAGTAGGAAGCAAAGGGACGCCCCATGTAGGCCATGCCAACTTCATCACGAACGACGAACATGGATCCCGGTCGGACATTTCCGACTGAAGCTCTCTGAACCCCGTCACTCAAAGTCATCAAGGTGAACACTACCAACCCCCTCCATTTCCTTATAAGCATTTCATACATCCATACGTGCATTCATTCCAAACGCCCGTGCCTCCCGGACGATTCGGGCCCTGAACCGCCCGAGGGCTCGGGAACTAAGCATCGCATGTGCAGCGAAATGCATCACAACGCTCCGTGTTGCGTCATGAAGTGGCGGTTGCCTCATTCAACATAAGCAACCAACAAGAGCCAGGGGAGAAAATCGTAGATGAGCCCCGTGCGGCCCTTGCCCGATCTGGCAGACTGGGTCATCTCAACCTTCTCGTTCGATCCTAAACCTCTCGCTAAGCCCATAGAATCTCCTTTGAGGGGAGGCCGTTAGGCCACCCGGGTCGGTCTCCAGAACGGCCTAGGCATCTGCCGGGTTGCAGGTAAAGGAGTAGTGGAATATCACAAGAGGGCTATGCCGACCCCGTTACGAATGATGGACCCAGATTCCGCTCGATCACACCCGTTAGCGAACTCACCGAGCGCGTCACTCGAGCCTGAGCGATTGGGATAGGTGACAAAACTCAGCCCCTCCGGTTGTGAGGAACCGAGGATGGGGTAAAACACACATAATTCACACTGACCTCTACTAAAGCCCAACAAAGCTCAGGGGCTCAAGACACAAAATGCCTGGGTCTATGACCCCGATCTCGCCCCATCCAGCTACGCTTCCGACTGCGCTCCAAACACCTAGGTCTATGACCCCGATCTCGCCCCATCCGGCTACACTTCCGACTATGCTCCAAGGACACCTGGTTCTGCAACCCCGATCTCACCCCATCCGGCTACGCTTCCGACTACGCTCCAAACACATGGGTCTGTGACCCCGATCTCACCCCATCCGGCTACACTTCCGACTGCGCTCCAAGGACACCTGGGTCTATGACCCCGATCTTGCCCCATCCGGCTACGCTTTCGACTACACACCAAGCTCGTGGGACCATGACCCTGAACTCGCCTCATCGGGATCCACAAGCCCCGGCTCGTCCGATCCCAAAAAACTAACTAAAACTAGGTACCTTGGCTACCCAGGCTATACCGAGGCCAGGATCCACAACTCCGACCCACCCAGTCCCGCGGCGCGCACCGACGCCCGAACCCATGGGCTACGTCTTGTCCGATCCCTGAAAAATAACTGTCTCAAACCATGGCGCGCACCGACGCCAGGGACCATTCGTGACTCCAACTCACTCGATCCCACGGCGCGCAACGACGCCAGGGTCAGTGAGCTCAGTCACGCCTGAACTAAACTTCCTCGCCCCGTCCTACGGCGTGCATCGACGCCAGGATCAGTCAGTTCTGTCTCAAAATCCAATCCCCACGCCTGAACCACCTCGGCTGCACAGCGACACCTTGGTGACAAAATTTGGTCTCGAACACACACACGCCCGCTAAAACCGAACATCCCCCAGACAGTTCTGCCCGAACCACCCGAGGGCTCGGGGGCTACACCCGTAGGTGTGCTCGCACGCACCCGCTAACACAACAGAAAAACCTCCCCCGCTGACAACACGAAAAAGCCCCTAGCCGGTTCTGCCCGAACCACCCGGGGGCTCGGGGGCTACACCCGCGGGTGCACTCGTGCGCACACACCGGCAAGGCAAAAATCTCCTGGACAATTCTGCCCGAATCACCCGGGGGGTCGGGGGCTCCTGTCGGGTTCATAAACCCAGGGTCCCTCGGGGACCGGCTTCCACGCCAAGGCTCGGCCCAAGCAGACAACATATCACTCGTGGGCCGGCCCAAGGGTCCAGGACAACAGGCCGAAAGGGCGGTCCAGTCACCGATCGAAAGGTCTGTCCGAAGAGGAACAACACCTGCTCGTCGACTACTTCGGCCCACCTCTCCGACCGGAGCGCTCACTTCGGACTCCAGCCGCCTCCGGACGGCCTCTCTGATCAGAAGGCCTAGCCCAAAGTACTACTTCTGACTCCAACCCCGCGTCTCCGACCGGGGTACACAGAAAACCTGCTCACCGCTCTTCTCCGACTGGCGCGACCAGGGCCGACTGGAGCCGTCCGACCGGGGATGCTCGCTCGGAAGGAACTAGGGGACGAACAGAAAAGGCAAGCCAGGGCGCACAAGTCAAAACACGCTACCAGGGACCATACCCTGAGCACCTGCGGGAACAGTACTCTACAACCGTCCTAACACAAAAAGTATTGTAGGCGCCGACATTTACCTCTACAGTGTTATGGGCGCCGTCAAAACTCCCATATGATAAGGCCCCCCACATGCCTCTGGGCATCGACAGTGTTGTGGGTGCCAGGATTTACCGTACCAAGTGAACGTGGTGAAACTCCTCACATGCCTCTAGGCATCAACAGTGTTTTGTAGGTACCAACATCTGCCATTTCTAGAGAAGGCAATGCAACCTCCCACGTGCATCTGACACTCTACAGTGACGGCCAACAGTGTTGTAGGCGCCTACTATTATCTTGTACCCACCGGCTTGGGCGACAAAGCCCAATAGCATACATACCCTCACCCACTCACTTGTAAAGCCATCCCTTTTATCTATAAAAGGGGATGCGCTCCCTCCAACAAAGGGGGTCTCCTTTTAGTCCTTTCAAATAAAAAACCATCATCAATCAAGTTCATCAGCTCACAACCACAGAACCGCCGGGTTCATACCCCAAGCACGCGCTTGAACACTTAGCTCATAGCGTAGCTCCCATCGCTCTTGGCCCTTCCGACCAGAGCCGATCGGACCTCTTCTATACCCCATCTTTCTCCTTCTCGTTTGTAACCCCACTACAAACTTTGAGCACCTAGGCTCAGGAATAAAGTCACCAACCGACCCAAACTAGACGTAGGGCACGTTGCCTGAACAAGTATAAACCCTGTGTCATTGAGTGCTAGGCCACCTCCGATCACAACATATGGCAAAACTACAAATATTTACTAGTTGGTCACATTCTGCACTGCCATCTTGGGTCTTCTCTTGTGCTTCTAAGGTCTTGCTTAAGATGTTGATCATCGGATCATCACGTCGCCTTCATCCAAGCCACGTCTTGCACCCTATTGAACTACAAAACAATCTCTTGCAAGTTCATTAGTCCAATTTGGTTGTGTTGGTCATCAAACACCAAAATCCAAAGTAAATGGGCCTAGGGTCTATTTTCCTTAAAATCTTCCCCTTTTTGGTGATTGATGACAACACGACCAAAGCAAGCAAATAATAAAAATTTTGAAATTTGAAAACTACCTACTTGCTAGGATGCAATGCAAGGGGCAAGGTTATGTGATGCTAAGAGATACTACTTTGTAAAACTAAAGGATACTACATAGAAACTTATCTTGCCCTTGCAAATGTCTCCATGTGACATTATGGATTTAAGCCTTGCTTCCTACAAATTCTCTTCATTACATAGGCAATCCATAATCCACTATCCTCCCTTTCTCGGACCATTGCCACTTGTAGACACCACTTGTAAATTTGTTCCTACAAATTAATGCTTGCTTTTGGTCCTCTAAATTCTCCCCCTTTGGAATCAAACACCAAAAAGGAAGACATTAGTAGCACAAGGGAGGGTCAAACTTTATGATCCTTTGTATGTAGAATGGAATAGGTCACAAAATTTGACTCTCACATTATATAGATTAAGCTCCCCCTAAATATATGCATCCATTTGGTAGAAGGCAAAGTATATGCATAATTAACAAATTATTGCTCAAGGGAATTTAATCTATATAATGCATGGAGAAAGTATATAAATATCAAAATGAAATCAACATGGTGATATCGGTTTAGAAATACCACATGTGGAAATCAACTTGATTTCTACCACTTGCTTGGTGGTGGATATTTGAAGTATGATGCTTAACTCCGGGGACTCCATTTTCCTTGCAATGAAACTACTACACACATGATAAGCTTGAAAAGGTGTTAGTCTCAAAGCATCCAACTTGTAGAGTAACCTCCCCCTAAATTTGTGCACACAAGTGTGGATTACTTGTAGAGGACATGCACATTGATTTTAGAATCAATAATACCACTTGAAAGATGACATCACATGAATGTGAGAATCATTTTCGAAGGTGATATTCGGGAGAAATTATCTACAATTTGGACATTGGCACATATTAGTTGAACAATTGTAAGACAAGCTATGTGCCATGCTCCTAGACAATTTAAACCATGTAGGTTTGCTCCAAGGGTAAAGAGTGAAACCGAGCAAGCCTACCATAATATATACCTAGTGTATGCATGACAAAAGATATAACCATACAAATGCAAACATAGGCATAAAGAGTAACTAGATGCTTAAAGATACCAATTTGTAAGGAATACCACTTAT
Source organism: Miscanthus lutarioriparius (assembly GCA_904845875.1). NCBI lineage: Eukaryota > Viridiplantae > Streptophyta > Magnoliopsida > Poales > Poaceae > Miscanthus > Miscanthus lutarioriparius. Next base: position 60,555 of record CAJGYO010000903.1, on the reverse strand, counting down.
AGGAAATGCAAATTGATACTACTTGAATTAAATCTAGTTACCTAACATGGGAACGGGAATTTGGGTCCATAGCACTAACCCACTTGGCAATAATCTTATCCATCATGATGCACCCCATGAAATGCACCCATACTTTGCCAAGTCTCCAAATTCCCCGAAGTCCATTGGACTTCTCACTTTCCTTTCAGGATCCAAACCTTCTTGTTGCTCTTCATGTTGGAAATGATTTCCTTTGGCACCCAAAAGCGTTTGACCCCATTGTTGGCTTGTTTGTTCACCTTGATAGCCACCACCTTGTCATTTTTCATCTTCTTTAACAACTATGGTGTGGAGGCCTTCTTGTCCACCTTGTTGGTTTAGGTGTTGGAGAGCTTGCTTGTTTGCTTTTTCTCTTTCTTTTTTACTCCTCCCCCATTCTTCACCTTGCACTCATAGGACTTGTGCCTTTCCTTATGGCACACGTAGCAAACCATGGTTTGTCCTTCATCAAGCTTCTTCACTCCCTTGATGGTGTTATCTTGATGAAGTTGGGCTTGCTTCGCCTTGCCTTTTACTTGAGTCAAATCCTTGGTAAGGCGAGCTACTTCTTGCTTGAGTTGCTCATTCTCCTTTGCAACCTCTTGTGTGCATGTATCTACAACAACTTTCTCAACACAAACTTGGTTGCACAAGGGTGACTCTAAACATAAATCATTACAGGAAGTAGAGGCATCCTTTTTAGGCATGTTAAAGATAGAACTTTCTTTTTAGATGCCTTGGTGAGGGTTGTACCGACGGCTTCAAGATTATCAACTTTAATAGTTAGATCATCACAATGTTTGCACATGGTTTCCATTTTAGCAAGCAAACTTTTATAAGCATCTTGTGATCTAACTAACTTTTCTTTTAATTTTTCATTTTTCTTTACAAGTTGCTCATCATTGATTGTGCATGCATTTATTGTTGCACTAGCCTCTAGTTGCTCAATTTTACTAGATAGTTCAACGTTGAGATTAGCAAAGTTCTCATATTGTTCAAGCAAAGTTTTGTATGCTTCTTGTGAACTATTTAGCTTTTCTTTTAATTTTTCGAGCTTCTTTTGTTGACTAGTGCAAACTTTAGCATAATTAAGATTTTGTTGCACAATTTCATCATAAGAAGGCATTTCATCATCACTATCACTCTCACTAGAGGATGAGCTTTCGTTACCTCGTGCCATAAGGCACATACGAGAAGAGCTTTATGATGAGTGTTTGCGCCCTCGTCTCTTGTGATGGTGTTCTTCTTCACTTGAAGAATCATCCCATGACCTTATTGATGTGAGGGCTTGGTTCTTGCATGCCTTCTTCTTTGTCTTGGGTGTGGGCTTGTTTGGACAAACTTCCACAAAGTGCCCCAACTCGCCGCATCCGTAGCATCCTCTTTTTCTTTGCTCATTTCTTTGATTGGTAAAAATGAGATCTTGGATTTGGATGGGCACACCCTTGACATTGAGCCTTTGGATCATCTTCTCCACCTTGTTGATTAGTTTGATTGATTCTTCATCAAGGTCGGAGGTGGAGGAGGAAGATTGATCATCTTCACTTGAATCATCATCATCATCATCGTCCTCATCTTCTTCTTCATCTTCACTTGAGGAGCTTGAGCTTGAGCTTGTCTCAACTTGCTTGCCCTTCATCTTCTTTTTCTCGCTACATACGAGAGCTTTGCCTTTGTTTGATGAAGAGGCTTCTTCTTGACCCATCTTGCATGACATTTCAAATGCCACTATCTTGCCAATGACTATGCCCGGGGTCATGGTGCTCAAGTTCTCCATGTTGTGAAGGATGGTAATGATGCTTGCATATTTCTTTTGTGGTAGCACGGAGATGATCTTCCTCACAATGTCCGCATCATCTAGCTTTGTTAATCCTATTGAATGGAGCTCATTGATAATTAGATTCAAACGAGAATACATATCACGAACAAGCTCATCATCATTCATTGTAAAGGAATCATAATTTTGTTTAGCTAGACAATGTTTTTGCTCACGGACATTAGATGTGCCGTCATGGAGCTCTTGGAGTTTTAACCATATTTCATGTGCCGTATTTAAAGTGAACACTTGGTTAAACACGTCCATACTAAATGATTCAAACAAGCATTTTTTAGCTCTAGCATTGAAATGAATTTCCTTTTCTTCACTCTTTGTGGGTTTATCAGGATTCTTAATGGGTTTCATCCCGTCACGAGTGACTCTCCAAACTTCTAAATCAACCGCTTCAAGGTAGCAAGCCATTGTAGCTTTATAAGAGGGGAAGTTAGTACTGTCAAAGTGTGGAGGCCTAGAGGTATCCATCCCAACGACTCTAAATAGCGTTGGCTCAACGGAGGTGTCGGGTTCATAAACCCGGGGTCCCTTGGGGACCGGCTTCCACGCCAAGGCTCGACCCAAGAGTCTAAAAACAACAGGGCAAAGGGGCGGTCCAGCAACCGACCGGAAGGCCAGGCCCAAGAAGAGCAATGTCTGCTCGTTGGCTACTTCGGCCCACCTCTCGACCGGAGCACTCACCTCGGGCTCCAGCCGTCTCCGGATGGCCTCTCCGATCAGAAGGCCTGCCCCGATCCCTACTTCCAACTCTGACCCCGCGTCTCTCCGACCGGGGTACATAAGAACCCTGCTCGCCGCTCTTCTCTGACTGGCGCAAATGAAGCCGACTGGGGCCATCCGACCAGGGACGCCCACTCAGAAGGGACCAGGGACGAATGGAGAAAGCAGCATGCGAGTCAAACCACGTACGGGGACCATACCCTGTACACCTGTAGGAACAGTGCTCCACAACTGACCTGACACAAGTAGTGTTGTAGGCGCCGACATTTACCCCTATACTGTTGTAGGCGCCGAGATTCACCATGCCCGGTAAACGTGGTAAGGCTCTACACATGCCTCTGGGCAAACAATATTTTTGCAGGTACCGACGTTAACCCTTCCTGAAGAAGACACCGCAACCTCCCACGTACACCTGACATTCTATAGTGACATCAATGGTGTTGTGGGCGCCTACCATTATCCAATCCTCATCGGCGTGGGCAACAAAGCTTAAAAGCATCCGTACCCTCTCCCTCTCACCTGTAAAGCCATCCCCTTCATCTATAAAAGGGGATGCACTCCCTCCAATAGGAGGACGAACCGATTAATTCAAGCTCAGTTCCTTTAGATTCATTAGTCCAATAGCTCACAATCACAGAACCGCTAGGTTCGGACCTCAGGCACACGCTTGAACACTTAGCTCATAGCGGAGTTCCCGTCGCTCTCGGCCCTTCCGACAAGAGTCCGACCGGGCCTCTAACACCCCCTTCTCATTCCCATTCGTTTGTAACCCCACTACAGACTTCAAGTACCTGGGCTCAGGAATAAAGTCACCGACCGACCCACACTGGATGTAGGGCATGTCGCCTAAACCAGTATAAATCATGTGTCATTGAGTGCTAGGCCACCTCCGATCACAATGTCCAATAAAACTACAAATATTCACTAGTTGGTCACATTCTGTACCAACAGTTGGCGCCGTCTGTGGGGAAGACGTTGTACGTTCAATACTTTTTGGTCATCGGATGGCCCATTTTTCCGCCACCCCCGCCATGGCGGGCTCGGGCGATACGACTCGCTTCGGCTCACTGGAATCTCCCGTACCCTCGCCTGCTGGGATGCGGGTTCCACCTGTTTTTGAGCCATCCTAGGCCTTCCTCTTTGGAAGCCTGGACTTCATCGCTAACTGGCTCGGCGTACTCCACCTCCGCGAGGAGACTCGCGACCCGGCACCCATCGGAGAGACGTCCTCCATCAACTCCAGGACGCGCGACTTCGACGGCGCGACATCTACGCTTCATTCCGAGCAAACTCTCTGCTCAAACCCCACTGTAAGTAATACGCATACTTTTATTCGCCCTTTATTTACTACCTCCCACCGATCACCCAGAGGGACTGCACCGCCTACACCACAAACACCGTACGGTCGGTTCCCCTATGGCCTCGCATCCTCCACAGATGCTTACGCTCAGGGGCTCTGAAGGGCACTGGCACCATCCCCACTCCTGTCCAAATTCGTAGGAATGGCAGGCTTCGCTCCTGTCATTTCCCATGAACTCCCGGATAACGAGGGCGAGAGTGATGGTTCCAACATCGGTGATGTGGCGCCCCGCCACCATCCGTCCCGAGAATGCGCTATGGCGAACGGTCTAGGATAGCCACTGGTGTTTGCGTAGTCTACGCAAACTCACACCCCTCCGGACCCACGTGCGGGGGCCCTCGCATCTGTGCAAGCGCACGCCGAGGAATTACGACAACGGCGGTAGAGCCAGCCGCCGCCTGCGCCAGCACACTCGGTGCGGCATGTTGCGCCCCATGCGCATGGCCCGACGGGTGGCGCCCGGGGTCGCGCTCGTCAGGTCCAGCACGACATCGTGAACGAGGGGAACGATGTCCCACAATTCGCCCAGGCCAGCTAGAATATCGCTGCTGCAGCAATGGTTCTGCACGGTGTTCCCGAGCCCGTCGACCCCTAGGAGCGGGCAGTCTACCGGAACCTCTGGGCTCTAGTAGAGGCCGCCGCCGTCCAATAGGCGGAAAGCTCTGCATCGTGACTCCGACCCGCGCCCTCTCTCCCCACCAGGGGGACGGGGACGCGCCAACCAGATCGCTCCGTTCGCTCGCCGCTGCAGCCGTCAGGCTCAGCTCGGGGTGCGGCAGCCACGCCATGGTCCGACCGGGCGCCTGCTCCACACCGCCCACCGGTACACAAGTGGCCCAATCCACACCAGGACGCTCATAGCGTCATCAGCGACCGGCATCGGGCCCAACACGATAACGATGTCCGCCGTACGGCAGCAGGCGACACGGATCCCAGCCAAACCATCGAGGGAAGTGGTGAAACGCGCCCCAGGCACGGTCGCCGGCCGGAAGACCGGAGCCCCAGCCCTGAGGGCTCGGGGCCACGTGCCTTCAGCCGGCGCATTCGGAGAGCACTGTTCCCACAGCATTTCTGGCCTCCCTCCAACATCACCAAGTACAATGGGGAGACAAACCCAGGCATTTGGCTCGAAGACTTCCGACTCGCCTGTCGAGCCGAAGGAGTGGATGATGACTATTTCATCATCCAATATCTTCCCATTTGCGTGGGGGAACATGTTCGGGCATGGCTTGAATTCCTTCCATACGACAGCATCCGCGACTGGGCGGACCTCAAGAGGGTCTTTGTTGGGAATTTCCAGGGGATGTACGTCCACCCGGGAAACTCCTAGGACCTCAAGAGCTGTCAGCAGGAGCCCAGCAAGTCCCTGCGGGATTACATCCCTAGGTTTTCTCAATGATGCAACTCCCTTCCTGATGTCGTCGACGCAGACATCATCAGTGCATTCCTCTCCCAGATAAACTGCGAGTCCCTGATCCACAAGCTTGGCTGCCAAAAACCCCGTACCACGCGCAATCTGCTCAACGTTGCCACCAACCACGCCTCTAGCGAGGAGGCGGTCGGAGCGGTCTTCAGCGGAGGCCAGGACAAAGGCAAGCCCAAGCGCGTGGATCCAGACAAAGGCCCCTCCACTCAGAGGGGCAAGAAGAACAAGAAGGATCGGCGTCGGTCGGACAACACCGCGTTGGTCGCTACGGCTGATCGCACACCCAAGCATACCCAATAGGGACTGCCTGACCACTTCAACAAACTCATGGATGGTCCGTGCCCCAACCACGCCTACCCCATCAAACACCTCTACAAGGAGTGCGAGCTCCTCAAATGTTTCCTCCGACAGGCCAGTGGGTCAAAGGAGGGAGACGGCAAGGAGCCAGCAGCCAAGAGGGGAGGCGCGGCAGGCAAGGACGGAGACGGTTTCCCCAAACCTGAGGAGTGCATCATGATCTTCGTTGGGTCCGACACCATCTAGACTAAATGCCAGCATAAGGTACGCTACAACGAGGCGTGCGCCGCCGAGACTGCCGTCCCCTCCTTCCTCAGCTGGTCGGAGTCCCCGATCACCTTTGATCAGAGGGACCTTCCCTCCTGCATCGCAAGACCGGGACGCTACCTACTCGTCATCGACCCCATTGTCCGCAAGAAGCATCTCACCAAGGTGCTGATGGACAGGGGGAGCGGCCTCAACATCATGTACAATGACACCCTAGATGCCATGCGCATCCCCAATCGGAGCTCCGCCTGGTGGGCTCCCCCTTCCACGGGGTAATCTCGGGAGCGCAGGCATACCTGCTCGGACATATCGATCTGCCCGTCACATTTGGTAGCCGGGCCAACTTCCGCTCGGAGGTCCTCACCTTTGAAGTGGTGGACTTTCTAGGGTCCTACCACGCCATCTTAGGGCGGCCATGCTACGCAAGATAAATGGCGATCCCCAACTACACCTACCTCAAGCTGAAGATGCCGGGACCAAACGGCGTCATCACCGTGAGTAGCGCCTTCTCGCACGCCTTCGTGTGCGACCGCGAGCACAACGAGCTCGCCACCGCGGTCGTCAACTCATCCAAGCTCCTACAGCTTGGGGAGTCGTCAACCCTAGGAGTCCCAGACTGCAACAAACTGACCTCCTCGACGGCCTTCTGTCTGCTCGAGGAAACCAAGGCAGTGGGTGTTGACCCCACCGACCCAGCCAAAACAGTGCAAATCAGGACCCAGCTCCTGGCCAAATAGGAATGTGAGCTCATCGACTTCCTGCACGACAATTGCGATGTCTTCGCATGCCATCCCACTGACATGCTGAGGATACCACGGGAGGTCACCAAGCATGCACTATGCCTTATCCTGGGCTCAAAGCCCACCAAGCAACGCCTGCATCGTTTCGATGATGAGAGGCGTAGGGCCATAGGCGAAGAGATCGCCAAGCTCCTGGCAGCCGAATTCATCAGGGAGGTTTTCCACTCTGACTGGCTCGCCAATCCCGTCCTTGTCAGAAAAAAGACCGGGAAGTGGAGAATGTGCGTTGATTATACTGGACTCAACAGGGCATGTCCAAAGGATCACTTTCTCTTGCCGTGCATAGACCAGATAATCGACTCCACCTCGGGTTGCAAGATCCTCTCCTTTCTGGATGCCTGCTCAGGCTATCACCATATCGCGATGAAAGAGTCCGATCAACTCACAACCTCGTTCATCACCCCGTATGGTTCGTATAGCTACGTGACCATGCCTTTCGGCTTGAAGAACGCTGGCGCCACCTACCAAAGGTGCATGCAGCAATGCTTCACCGACCAAATCGACACGCCCGATCAGCCTGATCAGGCCGAACGGCCGAAACCAATAATCGCCGTCTATGTTGATGACATAGTGGTCAAAACAGCTCGAGCGTGCGATCTGATCGCAAACCTAGCCACGATGTTCGTGAACCTCTGAAGGTTCAACATCAAGCTGAATCCCGAAAAATGTGTTTTTGGGGTTTCGAAGAGGAAGCTGCTCGGATACATCGTATCCGAGCGCAGCATTGAGCCCAACCCCGAAAAGATCACAGCCATCTCCAACATGGGTCCCATACGCAACATCAAGGGCATGCAGAGGCTCACCGACTGCCTGGCTGCCCTAAGCCACTTCATCTCCCAACTCGGGGAACAGGGGATGCTGCTCTACAAGCTCCTCAAAAAGACGGACACCTTCGTCTGGACTGAGGAAGCCCAGCAGGCTCTCGAAAGCCTCAAAATATCCCTGACGTCGGCCCCAATCCTCGTCGCTCCCGAATGGGGAGAACCCCTCCTCCTTTACGTCGTGGCAACTAACCATGTGGTGAGCGCCGCCCTAGTCGTCGAGAGGGAGGAACAGGGACACCAGCTCAAGGTATAGCAACCCGTATACTTCGTCGGAGAAGTACTTACCGACCCCAAGGTCTGGTACCCCTAGGTGCAGAAACTCCTATAAACCATACTAATGGCGACTAGGAAGCTCCTACACTACTTCACCGACCACGAAGTCACAGTCGTCACTTCGTACCCGCTCGGAGACATCATCCGCAACCGCGATGCCGCGGGATGAATCTCCAAGTGGGCACTTGAACTCATGCGCCATGACATCAGATATACCCCTTGCACCGCTATTAAGTCTCAGGCTCTCATGGATTTTGTCGCCGAATGGACGGAGGTCCAGCTTCTGAGCCCGGACGTCACCCACGAGTACTGGACAATGTACTTCAATGGGTCCATAATGGCACCCAGCTCGGGGGCCAGAGTGGTTCTGATCTCCCCGGATGGGAGTAGGCTCCGCTATGTCATCCGCCTCCACTTCTTAGCTTCAAACAATGCCACGGAATACGAGGCCCTTATCAACGGACTCTGCATCACCATCGAGCTCGGTGCTACGTGACTATACGTCCACGGTGACTCAGAACTGGTCGTTGATCAGCTCATGAAGGAGTCCTCCTGCAAAAGCCCCTCATGACAGCATACTGCCAAGAGGTGCGCAAGCTCGAGGACAAATTCCTGGGGATCGAACTGCATCACGTCTCTCGAAGGGACAATGATGCCGCCGATTTCCTCGCGAAACTAGCCACCAGGCGGGATCCGTCCCCAAGCGGGGTCTTCATCAACGACATCCACGAGTCGTCCGCCCGCATCCTAGAAGGTCCGATCCGAACACACCCCGATGCCTAGCAAGCACCCGGGGGCTCCGACCCCAGTACCTCTATGTCACCCACGAACGTCGCCATACTGGCACTCGATCAAACCGACTGGCGAGTAACGCTACTCGCCTATCTCCTCGAGGAGGTTCTCCCACCTAAAAGGACTAAAGCTCAACGAATCGCTCAACATGCCAAGACCTTCGTCGTGCTCGATAATGAACTCTACAAACGGAGTCCGACAGGGGTACTCATGAAGTGCATCCCCGCCAGCCGGGTGAAGCAGATCCTCCTCGAGGTCCATGCCGGGATCTGTGGACATCACGCAGCCCCAAGGTCTCTGGTTGGAAAAACCTTTCGCCAAGGTTTTTACTAGCCCACCGCGCTACGAGATGCAGAGAAGGTCGTCCACAGGTGCGAAGGATGCCAGTTCTACGCTCGGCAAACCCATTTACCGGCATAGGAGCTCCAAACCATCCCAATCACCTAGCCATTTGTGGTCTGGGGTCTCAACATGGTGGGACCCCTCAAGAAGGGCCCGGGTGGCTTCACTCACCTACTTGTAGCAGTCGACAAGTTTACCAAGTGGATAGAGGCCAAGCCCATCACCAACATCCGCTCGGAAGAAGCGATCAAATTCTTCCTCGACATCATCTACCGGTTCGGCGTTCCCAACTGCATCATCACTGACCACGGGACTAACTTCACCAACAAGAAGTTTCTGGACTTCAGTGATGGGTACGGCATCAGAATCGACTGGGCCTTAGTCGGACACCCGCGCACCAACGGTCAGTCGAGCGTGCCAATGGCATGGTCCTCCAAGGACTCAAGTCACGCATCTTCGACCGACTCAACAAGTACGCTGGGCGATGTGTTCCTTTCGAGCCTGAGGACAACCCCAAACCGATCCATGGGATTCACGCCTTTCTTCTTGGCTTATGGAGCCGAGGTAGTATTGCCCTCTGACCTCGACCACGGCGCACCAAGAGTGAAGGCTTTCGACCGCGACCGAGCTGCGGAGGCTCAACAAGACACAGTCGACCTGGTTGAAGAAGCCCGCGAGATGACCGTCATCCGCTCTGCCCGCTACCAACAAACCCTTTGCAGATACCATGAAAGGAAGATCAGAGGAAGGATACTCAAAGTCGCCGATCTCGTACTCCGGAGGACCCAATCAACGAAGGAAAAACACAAGCTCTCTCCACCATGGGAAGGACCCTATACGATAGCCGAAGTAATCCGACCGAGCACCTACCGACTAGAGGACAACAACAGCAACGTTCTCAACAATACCTGGAACATTGAACAACTATACGTTGTTTTTTCCCCAAAATTTGGTCTAAACCACTTCTTAGTTAAAACATGCTCCCGTAAGAGCACCCCTGCCCGAAACACTTTCAGCCAGGGTCACTTCGGGGCTCCATAAGGGTACAATATTGAATATTACCTCTCTTTCTTTTTTACTATCGCACGATAAAACAACTTTGTCCCCAAAACGGAAACACATTCCATTCCTCTGATTACCTTACGTAACTCTGTTCTTACTCCCAACCGGACGCACCTCGCCTTTCCCTACGGGTACGAACAGCCAAGCCTCGCGAGCCACGCCCCGGGCTCCCAAGGTCGCACCCTATAGGATAAACGGGCAGGTACGAGAAAGAAAGGATAAAAACAAAAGTTATGCTAAGATAAACACAAAACGAATATTGTGGTTATGTCACAGGGGCAGCACGGATGTATTCATTGATACAGAAAACTATTCATACGGGGACTCACCCACAAACTTAACTATTACATTCTCTACTGCTACAAATACTACTGCGGCCGCTCAACGACATCACCTGGAAGCCAAAGAAGAAACAGGATGCAACCACCAGGGACCCGCTCGGCTATGCTCCTTCGACTTTGGCAAACGCAAGGGATACCTCTAGGGAGTCGCACCTATAGATGCTCAGCCGAAGAACATGGAGCTCCTGACCTTCTCATGCAGCCGAGGTAGCTCCTGGCTGTAGGCATAGAACCCTCCATCGGCATAGTCGTGAGTAACCTCCCCTCCGACAAAGCTCGCCCAGTAAAGATCCACCAGAGAAAATCTACACGCGGCTCCATCCTGAAGAAGGCCTCGTAGATTAGATCTAGCATCATCCGCGGTGGCCTCCAGTCCAACATCACGCTCCGGGTTCACAAAAGGATATGTAAGTCCTCCCCCTCGCTCACTCTCTCTCTCACTTAGGAACCACCGTGGCATACAGGCACTCTCGGTGAGAAGGAAGAAGGAAGAGAGATAATAGTTGGAGAACAGGCAAAGGACTACGATGGAGAGCCCTCTCCCTCCCCCTATTTAAAGAAGAAAAGAAGATGATAAGAGCGCAAAACTCTGCCCCCATTCAATGCGGATGGGAAACGACGAGACACGCCCTAGCCGAAGGGACTCACAATGACTGACGGAGTAACGCCGGGTTAGACAGAACATCGCCTGGCAAGGCGAAACGTGGCCTGGGTATGGCCCACCACTATCGCACGACCGGGCGCAAAAACCGAAGCGTCACCACACGCGGGCGGCTCCCCACTTCCCCAGGACAGACCTTGGGAGACCAAAAACGAAATCTCCACCGGGAGACCAACTGGCCCCCTGAGTCGATCGAATCGCTCAGTATCCACCCCGAGACACAAGTAGGAAGCGAAGGGACGCCCCACATAGGCCATGCCGACTCTGTCACGAACGACAAGCACGGGTCCCGGTCGGACGTTTCCGACTGAAGCTCTCCGAGCCCCGACACTCCAGTCGTCAAGGTAGAACACTATCAAACCCCCTCTATTTTATTATAAATCATTTCATACATCCATACGCGCATTCATTCCATACGCCCACACCTCCCGGACAATTCGGGCCCTGAACCGCCCGGGGGCTCGGGAACTAAGCATCGCACGTGCAGCGAAATGCATCAGAACGCTCCGTGTTGCGTCACAAAGCGGCGTTTGCCTCATTCGACATGAGCAACCAACAGAGCCAGGGGAGAAAACCATAGATGAGTACCATGCGGTCCTCGCCCGGTCCGACAGACCGGGTCATCTCAACCTTCTTGTTTGATCCTGAACCTCTCACTAGGCCCACAGAATCTCCATCGAGGGGAGGCCATTAGGCCACCCAGGTCGGTCTCCAAAACGACCTAGGCATCTGCCGGGTTGCAGGTAAAGGAGTAGTGGAATGTCACAAGAGGGCTATGCTGACCCCATCACAAACGACGGACCCAGATTCCGCTCGATCACACCCGTTAGCGAACTCACCGAGCTAGTCTTCGAGCCCGAGCGATCGGGACAGGCGACGAAACTCAGCCCCTCCGGTTGTGAGGAACCAAGGATGGGGTAACGCACACAACTCACATCGACCCCCACTAAGGCCCGATAGGGCTCGGGGGCTCAAGACAAACGCCAAGGACAGTGACCTCGAATTCGCCAGATCCACGACTCCGACTCGCCCGGTCCCGCGGCGCGCACCGATGCCAGGATCCGTGAGCATCGCCTCGTCCGATCTTTAACCAACTAACTACGCTTCAGCTTCAAATGGCTTCACTTCTGACTGCGCTCCAATAATCTTAGGACCGCAACTCCGAACTCGCGTAACGGCTTCACTTCCGACTGCGCTCCAATAATCCTGGGACCGCGACTCCGAACTCGCGTAACGGCTTCACTTCCAACTGTGCTCCAATAATCCTAGGACCGCCACTCTGAACTCGCGTAACGGCTTCACTTCTTACTGCGCTCCAATAATCCTAGGACCGCGACTCCAAACTCGCATAACGGCTTCACTTCCAACTGCGCTCCAGACTCCTGGGACCACGACCCCGAACTCGCGTTATACGGCTACGGAGCTCCGGCTCGACCGATTCCTAAACTAACTAAACTAACTTTCGATCCACGGCGTGCAACGACGCCTAGGTCCGCTCATGACTCCGCCTCGACCGATCCCACGGCGTGCATCGACGCCAAAGATCACTGAGCTCTGTCGCATCCGAACCAAGCTATCTCCATCCGTGGCACGCACCGACGCCAGGGTTTGTCCCGAACTAACCTTCTCACCCGATCCACGGCGCGCACCGACGTCGGGATTAGTAAGTTCTGCCTCATCCCCACGCCTAAAAATGCCTCGGCTACACAATGACGCCTTCGTTAAACAAAAAACCATCTCAAACTAAAAACATGCACACACGCCCGCTAAAAGCAAACACCCCCAGACGGTTCTTCCTGAACCACCCGGGAGCTCGGGGGCTACACCCGCGGGTTCGCTCGCGCGCACCCGCCGAACAACAGAAGGACCTCCCCCGACAACATAGAAAAACCCCCCTGGCTAGTTCTGCTTGAACCACCTAGGGGCTCGGGGGCTACACCCACGGGTGCGCTCACGCGCACCCGTCGATAAGACAAAAATCCCCCGAACGATTCCGCCCGAATCGCCCAGGGGCTCGGGGGCTCCTGTCGGGTTCATAAACCCGGGGTCCCTCGGGGACCGGCTTCCACGCCAAGGCTCGACCCAAGAGTCTAAAAACAATAGGGCAAAGGGGTGGTCTAGCAACCGACCGGAAGGCCTAGCCCAAGAAGAGCAATGCCCGCTCATTGGCTACTTCGGCCCAACTCTCCGACCGGAGCACTCACCTCGGGCTCCAGTCGTCTCCGAACGGCCTCTCCGATCAGAAGGCCTGCCCCGAGCCCTACTTCTGACTCCGACCCCGCGTCTCTCCGACTGGGGTACGTAAGAACCCTGCTCGCCGCTCTTCTCCAACTAGCGCAAACGAAGCCGACTGGGGCCATCCGACCGTGGACACCCGCTCAGAAGGGACCAGAGACGAACAGAGATAGCAGCACACGAGTCAAACCATGGTACGGGGACCATACCCTATACACTTGTAGGAACAGTGCACCACAACCGACCTGACACAAGTAGTGTTGTAGGCGCCGACATTTACCCCTACAGTATTGTAGGCGCCGGGATTCACCATGTCCGGTAAACGTGGTAAGGCTCCACACATGCCTCTGGGCAAATAGTATTTTTGCAGGTACCGACGTCAACCCTTCCTGAAGAAGACACCGCAACCTCCCACATACACCTGACATTATACAGTGACATCAATAGTGTTATGGGCGCCTACCATTATCCAATCCTCATCGGCGTGGGCAACAAGGCTTAAAAGCATCCGTACCCTCTCCCTCTTACCTATAAAGCCATCCCCTTCATCTATAAAAGGGGATGCACTCCCTCCAACAGGAGGACAGACCAATTGATTCAAGCTTAGTGTCTTTAGATTCATTAGTCCAATAGCTCACAACCACAGAACCACCAGGTTCGGACCTCAGGCACACACTTGAACACTTAGCTCATAGCGGAGTTCCCGTCGCTCTTGGCCCTTCCGACCGGAGTCCGACCGGGCCTCTAACACCCCCTTCTCATTCCCATTTGTTTGTAACCCCACTACAGACTTCGAGCACCTAAGCTCAGGAATAAAGTCACCGACCGACCCACACTGGACATAGGGCACGTTGCCTGAACCAGTATAAATCCTGTGTCATTGAGTACTAGGCCACCTCCGATCACAACGTACAGCAAAACTATAAACATTCACTAGTTGGTCACTTTCTGTACCGACAGGCGGTTAAGCCAAAGGTCCAAATTGAGCCAACCGGCTCTGATACCAATTGAAGGGGACCGTGACGCCTAAGAGGGGGGTGAATTAGGTAACTTAAAATTCTAACTCTAAACTATGGCCTCTTTTTCTAACCTTAGCAAAACCTATGCAAAAGATAAACTATCGAAATATGCAACTACGGTTTTGCTAGTGTGTTGCTATCTCTACCGCAAAAGGAGTAACACAATTAATGTAAATGCGGAAGCTAAAGAGCTGGGTAGAGATATGCAAACTCCCGTCGACGACTCCGGTATTTTTACTGAGGTATCAAGAAGCGCGCAAGCTTCCCCTAGTACTCGTTGGAGCCCCTCGCAAGCAATCCCGCGCAAGGGCCAAGCTCCTGGTCGGGTAACTCCGTGGATAGCCTCGGGCCTTCCCCACGCGCAAGTGGGTCTCCGATGTGCCTTCCGACAAGTCTCTACCGGATGCTCCCCGCCGTCTTCACTATCAAGCTTTTGGCCAAAACGCCGCGGGGCTTGTTCCCTCCGGTACACGGTGGCGGCCACACCACAAACGCGGTTGGTGTGATCTTGCAAGACTACAAGCCCCTCCGATGTATAACAATGGTGCACGCAAGCACCGAGTGGTAAGAGGTATGCAAACCTCACTAAACACTAGGCCTAAACCTAGAGCAAGCGCATCAGCGGTGGTCTAATCAACCTAAGCACTTCACAAAGCACCTACGCTAATCACCTAATAAAACACTAAGCACTATGCAAGTGGAGATCACTAAAATGGTGTATCAACACCCTAGATATGTTTCCTCAGCTCCACCCACCTCATTTGACCGGTTGGGGGTTGTATTTATAAGCCCCAATAAGAAAGTAGTCGTTGGGGACGAAATCTTGCTTTTCTGCTACTGACCGGACGCTGATCACGTCCTGACCGGACGCATCCGGTCGTCCCGACCGTTTGAGCCACGATCCACTGATTAGACGCTGCCAGCGTCCGGTCACATGCCACCGGACGCGTCCGGTCGCATTTTTGCCGCTCTAGAACCTCTCTGTACTCGACCGGACTCTGTTGTCCTGCGTCCGGTCGATCTGCCGCCAATGTCCGGTGACGCCTGTTGCTGAGCCTCTTGATCGGAGCGTTCGGTCGCATTTTCCTCCAACGTCCGGTCACCTCTGTGAGCTCATTTCTTCGCGATCTTGCGTACGGCTTGGTTCCTATCTTCGTGCTTGGACTTTGTTTGATATCTTGGGTCTTCTCTTGTGCTTCTAAGGTCTTGCTTAAGGTGTTGATCATCGAATCATCACATCGCCTTCATCCAAGCCACATCTTGCACCCTATTGAACTACAAAACTATCTCTTGCAAGTTCATTAGTCCAATTTGGTTGTGTTGGTCATCAAACACCAAAATCTAAAGTAAATGGGCCTAGGGTCCATTTTCCTTACAGGCGGGAATGGCGCCTCCGCTGGGTTCCTGATATAGAATCACTCCCCATGCCACCCCCGATTGGAGTTGCAGGGGGTGTACGTGGGGTAGGAGCCCGACGGCCTCAACTTCTTCTACAAGGCAAAACCCCCCACCGGCGTGGTCCAAGGTGGCTTCCCCTCCGACAAAGCTCGTCTGGTGAAGATCCATCGAAAGAGGTCCACGTGCGGCTCCATCCCGAGGAAGGCCTCGCAGACGGTAACGAAGCCAGCGACATGTTGCACCCCAGTCGGATTGAGGTGCTACAACTCCAGGCCCCACTCATTGACGAGCCCACACAGGAACCAGTGCGTGGGATATCCTAGCCCACGCTCATGGAAGGCGAGGAAGGAGACAACCTCGTCGGCCCGAGGTCATGGAAAAGCCTCCCTCGTAGGAGCCCTCCAGTGCGCCACCTCCTTCGGTGGGAGCAGCCCCTTCTCGGCAAAGGCGGCCAGCACCGCCTCATCCACATTGGATGGCCTCTAGCTCGACATCGCGCTTCGGACTCACGAACGGATATGTGAGTTCTCCTCTCCCTCGTTTCACCCTCTCTCACTTAGGAACCGCCGCGGCACATGAACGTGCTTGGCGAAAAGAAAGAAGGAGAAGCAACAGTTGGAGAATAGGCGAAGGATTGGGACAAAAACCCTCTCCCTTCCCCTATTTAAGGAGGAGACGCAACAGTTGGAGAAAGGCGAAGGATTAGGGCGAAAAACCCTCTCCCTTCCCCCATTCAATGCGGATGGGATGCGGTGGGACGCGTCCTGACTGATAGGACGCACCCTGCCCAACGAAATGATGCCTGGTTAGACGGGACATGGCCTGGGCATGGCCCACCACTACCGCACACCGGGCACGGGAAACAAGGCGCAACCGCACGCAAGCGGCCCTCCGCCTTCCTAGGCAAGACTTGGAAGGGCCTAACGATGGGATCTCCATCGAGGATAGACCAACGGGCTTCCTGAGTCGATCGAATGGCTCAGGTGAATGTCGAGAGACAGGTAAGGAGCAGAGGAATGGCCCATGCGGGCTATGCCAACTCGCCCATGAACGACGGACACAGATCCCATTCGGACATAACTAATAAGAGCTCCTCAAACTCGTCACTCGAGTCATCAAGGTAACTTTACCAAACGTTCTTACTTTATTTTCTGATGCATGATCATTCATTCATCCATTCTCATACAACGCATTCACACACGCATTCATACCATCATTCATTCACCCCATACATCCAAAGCATTGCATATGCAAATTAATGCATCACAACGCTTCGTGTTGCGTCACGAGACGGTAGTTGCCTCATTCAACATGAGCAACGACTGACCGGGGTTCGAAGGTCAACCCGCGAAGGGCTCGAGGCCACCTCGCGTCAAATAGAGCTAGGGGAGAAAACATAGATGAGCCCCAACGGCCCTCGTCCGATCTGCCCAGAAGCAGACAGGGTCATCTCAACCTTCTCGTTCGATCCTAGCCTCGAGCTATGCCCACAGAATCTCCATCGAGGGGAGGCCAACGGGCCACCTGAGTCGGTCTCTGGAACGACCCGGGTATCTACCAAGAGGTGGGTTAAGGAGCAGCGGAATGCCACATGAGGGCTATGATGACCCCATCACGAACGATGGACCCGGATTCCGCTTGAACGCGCCCGTTAGTGAGCTCACCGAGCGCGTCACTCGAGCCATCGAGGCAAGCGACATTAGCTCAACCCCTCCGGTTGTAGAAACCGCGGACAGGGTAACGCACGGAACTAGACCAACCCTACCGAACCCAATAGGGCTCAGGAGCTCAGGTCGCTCGACGCCGACTCAGAAAATCAACCGACCGTGCAGGTCGCGGGCGGGACAAACACGGGCGAACACCCCAAACGATAGAAACATAGAAATCTGCGACCATAGGAAAAAGTACCAAGATGCTCAGCCTCCAACCGACTCATCAGTCGGACACAGGCTCGGGGGCTACACCCACCGGGTGCGCTCGCGCACACCCGCCGACAAGTAAAAAAACCCAGACGATTCTACCCAAATCGCCCGGGGGCTCGTGGGCTACACCCACCGGATGCGCTCGTGCGCACCCGATGTCAAAAAGAAAAACCTCCCGGATGATTCTACCCGAATCGCTTGGGGGCTCAGGGGCTCCTATTGGGTTCATAAACCCGGGGTCCCTAATGGACCAGCTTCCCAGAAAAAGCTCGGCCCAGCAGACGACGTTGCAAACGACACGCAACTCCTGGGACGGCCTAGATACCTAACAACAGGCCAGAAGAGCAATCCAGTCTCCGACCGGAAGGCCTGGCCAAGGAGGGAACGACGCTCGCCTCCGACTCCGACCCGCCTCTCCGACCGGAAGGCCTGGCCAAGGAAGGAACGGCGCTCGCCTCCGGCTTCGACCCGCCTCTCCGACCGGAAGGCCTGGTCAAAGAGGGGACGACGCTCGTTTCCGACTCCGACCCGCTTCTCCGACCGGGAGTACACCGAACCTCTGCTTACAGCTCTTCTTCGACCGGCGCGGTCGGAGCCAACCGGGAAACGACCGAACGGGGACGCCCGCTCGGTAGGGACCCAAAGAATCAGGCGGAGTAAGTAAGACAGGGCGCTCAAGTTAAACCGCAATACCAAGGACCGTACCCTGCACACCTGCAGGACAGTACTGTCAGGTCATGTCAGAAGGGTACTTTATAACCTTTCAGACATGTCAGAACAACAAACAGTGTTGTAGGCGCCGACATTTGTCCTATAGTATGGTAGGTGCCAACATTTGCCATACCAGAAGAATATGATGGAACCAACCACATGCATCTGGGCGTCAACAGTATTGTGGGCGTCGACAAACCGTCTTGTACCTGACGGCGTGGGCAACAAGACTAGGTAGCACACTCTTTCTCTCTCTCACTTGTAAGGCCGTCCCCTTCATCTATAAAAGGGGATGCGCCCTCTCCCAACAAAGACAGACGATTCAGACGATCGAACAATAGACAACAGATGGATCATTCCGGCTCACTCTGCTAGCTTTAGACATTCTAAAGCTACACAGAGCACACGTTCGAATATTTAGCGCACGTAGGAGCTTCCGTCACTTTTGGCCCGTCGGTCCTGAGTCCGACCGAACCTCTAACACCCCATCTTACTCCCACTCGTTTGTAACCCCACGGCAAACTTCGAACACCTGAGCTCACGAATAAAGTCACTGACCGACTCAAACTGGACGTAGGACACGTTGCCTGAACCAGAATAAACCATGTGTCATTGAGTGCTAGTCACATCTGATCACAGCGTACGACAAAACGATAAATATTTACTAGTCGGTCACTTTTCGCATTAACAACTTTCATCTACTGTGACGATCATGATAGACGGAGAGGAAAAGATCCTTGCTGGCAACATGTTTTATACCACAAATGACCTCCAAATGTCGGTGAAAATGAAAACCCGAGCCAATTGAACACAATGCCAGTTTCACAAGTTCCCATATGGTACCGTCTGGCCCTGTTCGCTTGTCGTACTCTTTCAACGAACAAATAGTGTTTTTCTCTCCCCACAAATTAATAAATATTACTTTCAGCTATGGCTTTTCAGCAAAGCGAAAAGAACCTTTGCCACTACTGGTCTCATTTGCAGATTGAATTACGAAACCATAATTATTGCCACAGCTAATATACCATGATATCATGGAACGACTGAAACTGATGACAAGAACTAGCCCATCTCAATTCTCAACAACGAAACCCCCCTTCCCCTGGTGGCATGGAACCTCAAGGAACGCGCCACCATTGGAGCAAGCAAGCACTGATGCATAAGCGACTCAAAGCTCTAGTACAGCTCCTCCTCCTTGTGGGTGTGGATGACGCAGTCTGCCTTGGGGTAGGAGATGCACGTGAGGAGGTACCCCTCGGCCATTTGTCCCTCGTCAAGGAACGACCCCTCCGACTGGTCGACCTGGCCCGCCGACATCTTCCCGGCGCAGGTGGAGCAGGACCCGGCGCGGCAGGAGAAGGGCAGCTCCACCCCGGCGTTCTCGGCCGCCTCGAGGATATAAGTGTCCTCGGGGGCCTCGAACTCCTGCTCCGCCCCGTCCGGGCCGACCAGCTTCACCTTGTGCACGGCCGCCGCGGACGCCACCAACCTGCTGGTGGACAGCCGTAGTAGTCCTGACGCGTGCGGCGCCTGCCTCGCGTAGCCGACGAAGGAGAGCGTCTTGGGCGCCGCCGAAGCGGCGGCGGTCTGGTAGCTTGCCCCGGATTTGGGGACGGATAGTCTTGGGGCGGCGGCAGTTGACATCTTTGATGGACCGGTGATCCCGATTGATGGATGGATGGATTACTGGCAAGAAAGCACAAGGGAAATGATGTCAACTATCAGATGGAAGTTCTAGTAGGAAGGTACAGAAAAAATGCAGATGGAATTCGAGAATTCGTACGACATCATGGCAATTATCACCCGGTTCTTACATTTAACTACAACGATGTGACAACACTATACGAGTGAAAAATCGACCTAGCAACAGGGACAGATCCGGCAGGCGAGTAACGTCCTGCCGCGACGTGGGGCAGATAGCGCGATCTACGACTACAGGGATCCTGCCCCGCGTGCGATCAAGGTGAAGGGTCGGGGCGATGCGTACCTGCTCGTCCTATTCCTGGACGAGACGGAGCGGTGGTCGGGGACGCCGGGACGGGGCGCGGCGGACGCCGGTTCCCAGACGAAGCGGGGCAGGAGGGGCCGGATCGCGAGGGGAGGCGGTGGCTGGGTGCCTGGGTGGATGGATGCTGTGCAGGGCAGGGCACACGCACGGCGGCTTTAATAGGGGCAGCGGCGTCCTCTGACCTCTGCCTGCCTGCCTGCCCGTCCGGCTCGGCGGCGGCTGGCTGGCTCCGACCCCAACCCAATTGTCACTGGCCGCTGACGTGGCTGCGACGCCTCTGCTTTGCCCTGGGCTGGTCGGCACACGGCTGGCTCCTTGAGCGAAAGGCCGTGGTGGTGCTGGTGCCGTGCCGAGAGCCGATAATCACGAGGAGCTGTGTGCTTATTTTACGGTGTGATAATGGTGGTGCGGTTTCGGCAATCACGAGGACGTCTGACTCGCCGGACCGGATGAGCCGCCCCTTGGTGGGGATCAGGGGGCGGGATCAGCACGGCCAACCCTTACGGACACCAGGGTCCCACGTGTCAGCGATGAGGTGTGGCACAGAGCCACGGACGCACAGTGGCGGATGAAAAAAGATAATGATGTGATGTGCAACGGGACGGACCGACCCACCAGCGCTGTGCGCCACGCGCCTTCACCCGTGTCGCGCGTCTCCGCCCCACCTCGCGCTCGTTGCTACCGCCCTACTCCACTTGGCTCCCCCTCTCCCGTCGCACAGCGCTTGCTCGCACCCGTCGTGCGCGCCATTTGCTCGGCTGAGCCAAAGGCAAGTGATAGTGGTGCTGGTGCTCGCGTGCCGCCGCTTGCCGCCGGCTTCCGACCCCGATGCCTGGAATCGACCGGCCTTGGTCTTACTTATATTGTAAAACGCATGTTCCAAGTGTTTAAGATATTTCAGAGAAATGTTCCAGATGTTTCATATAGATGTTGTAATGGTAGTTTTCGGATATTGCATATGTTGCAATGGTTATACACGTATGTTGCAAGAGTTTGTTCCAAATGTTTCATCTGTTTCAGACGCATGCTGCAAATATTTTATCTGAATATTGCATAGTTGCAATGGCTATGTTGCAATATATGTTCCAAATGTTTCATCTGTTTCAGATGTATGATGCAATTGCTTCACTGAGTGTTGCAAAAGTAGATCAGGATATAGGGTTGTTGAGCGAGGAAGAGAGAGTTAGCGCGGGACCCGTGGCAGGCCGTGCGGCGCCGGTGTGGAAGAGACGGGGGAGTCAACAGCGCTGAAGAGACGGGCACAAAGCGGTGTAAAAGAGGTGGGCAAGGCGCCGGTGTGAAAAAGACGGGGCCGAGTCATTTGGGCGGCGTGGGCAGCGAAGCGGAAGGGAGCGGTCCGAACATGGGCCCGGGAAACGGATCTGGGGCAAAGGACAAAGCTGGCACGGGCAACGCGTGAATCCGAGCGACCATGGTGGAGCAGGTGCGGGTGTCCGGATGCGCGCAACCATCCGAACGTCTGGACGCTAGTCTTTAAAAAAACCTCTCAGGCCCCCAACTGAACTCGAGTATGAATTCAGATTTGCTTGGATTCAAATATGAATAAGATGTGCCAATTTCGTTCAGAGTCGAGCAGACACCCAAATGTAGCATTTTTTTTTGGTAACATGTTGCTAGGGAAAAATATTTTTGAATTTTAAGTTGAAGAAACATTGCTTTACACTACATTCCATACACGTGTTTAGTTACATGTTTTATCGTTTTCATCACAAAAAAGGCTTTTTAGTTTTGTCGGATTTCAAATTCATAATCTGACTTGTTCAGATAGAGAAGATGGCATGATCCTCAACCATGGTCACAGTTTACAAAACTTTGTACCAAATTTTTTTGGATAGTTATAAAAAACTGTTTAGCACTTCTTTTTGTCAGATCTATCTTTCTTAGGATCGAAATTCTTGTCTCAATCAGGTGATCAAAATAATATATATATATATATATATATATATATATAAGGAAACAGATACAGTGTTGACAAAGAAAAGTTCATCTTGGATTTCTTGGTACATAAAAACTTGCACTTGTTCTCCTTGTACCTGTTGCTGCATGCCTGTATGATTGGGAACTGACAGGCACCAAAAGGGCGCACCAGCACAGCAAGCAAATGAGAACGAACCCCGAAAGGCTCCTTGGGATTCACGGCTCGTTGGATCGTGAAAAAGTATTGCCGATTATTTTGGTGTGAGAAAAAAATACTATTTTAACTAAAAATTTATAATCATTTATGATCGTATAAACCCAGCCGAACAGGCTGTGAGGGGCTGAAGTCATATCTATCCGTCCATGTGTATTGGATGTTTCCAGAGTAGTCTACGTACAGAACTGAACAGTCATCGTATACAGATGGTGGTGAGTCATGTGAAGCATGAACAGTCATGTTTCTGCCCCTCTCTCTAGTCATTCCACCCAATTATTTATGAAGCACTGCAGCAGCAAGGAACTGATGATCACCTCCCCTTGCCCATCGCAAAGCTTGATAGACATCAGTGATTCATCTCTCTCTTAACAAATCAACTTATGGTGTATTATCGAATTGTTTATGCATAAGCCATCTGCTGCCGGTACACATGGGATTTTCTACTTCTCTCTTTTAAGAGAGACTGTTAGCTATTTAATTTTTTAATCATGGTTCGGTTGGTTGTGGGACATGACTGATTATTCAGATTTTATTACATGCGTACTTTTGTTGGCGATGCATAACACTATGTCATTTAGAATACCCCCTCCAGATTGCTTCAGTCAAAAGAGAAAAAAAGATACACCCCAAATTAATCTGGTGTTTCTCAATTAGCTGTTCTTATTAATGTTTTTATTGGTTCCAACAATGAACATGCAGCCTGTTCGTTTGGTCGTGTTTGGCTTATAAGCCATGACTTATTAGTCAACGAACAATATTTTTCTCTCACAACAAATCAACCAACAATACTTTCAGCCATGGTTTATAAGCCAAATAAGCCCAAACGAATATGGTGATGGATTAGCTGCCATCGGAAAGGCAGAAGGTCCATATCTGCCCATCAATAAAGTTTGTCATTTTCTAACTTACTCGTATGTTCTTGTATAATATTTTTCTCATGCAGTTGGATCCTTCCGCAACCATTTCTACAGGTCCGATCTTTTCTCCGAAGAAACAATACGTATATCTTTTCTTTACCATTATGATCGGCTATCTTCACGTTGATGTAGTTTATGCAACTCAAGATTTCCAAGATTTGCGTTTGAGCTATCTATACAGAACAAAATAATAAAACTTTTCTTATGTATTTAAAATAATTAAAACCTATCTTATATATACTGCATGTAATAAGTCTATTTTTTAAGCTAGTAATATATTTATTGGAGATCACACCAATAGAGGGAGACCAGAAGAGTCAGACTAGGAGAGCAATAGTGTGGGAAGGTCGAGAGTCCCCTCCCCAAGCCCATTTCTCTAAAATATTTGTCCATTTCGTTTCTGGGAGTGTCGCTTTCCAAGTCGTCATTAACCCCATGACGAGCTTCCTTCATTTGAAAAATAATGCACCATGTCACGTTCTCAGCAAACTCCAAATTCTCTACATGCTCTCCATAGTCCATCTAAAATATTTTTGCTTCTTTCAATGATAAAGTTTTCTTAAATCCCACGACAACTCGCGGGGAACTCACCTAGTGTGATAAATATCCCAGGTAGGGGCAGTTACAAACTATAGGTACTGTCGGTGCAGAAAGTGACCAATACGTAAATATTTGTAGTTTTACCGTACGTTGTGATTGGATGTGGTCTAGCACTCAATGACACAGGGTTTATATTGGTTCAGACAACGTGCCCTACGTCCAGTTTGAGTCAGTCGGTGACTTTATTCCTGAGCCCAGGTGCTCGAAGTTTACAGTGGGGTTACAAACGAGAAGGAGAAAGATGGGGTACAAAAGGTCCGGTCGGACTCTGGTCTGAGGGGCCGAGAGTGACGGGAGCTCCGATATGTGCTAAGTGTTCGAGTGTGTGCTCGAGGTTTGAACCTGCTGGTTCTGTTGTTGGGTACTAGTGAACTCTAGGAATCTATTTGTTGGGAAAGAGCGCATCCCCTTTTATAGATGAAGGAGACGGATTTACAAGAGAGAGAGAGTGTGTGTATATATGCTAAGTCTTGTTACCCATGCCGTCGGTACAGGATGATTGTAGGCGCCCATAACACTGTTTATATCAGATGCATGTGGGAGGTTGCATCGTCTTCTTCTGGTATGGCTGACATCGGTGCCTGCCATACTGTCGATGCCCAGAGGCATGCAAGGGTTTTACCGTGTTCACCTGGTAGGGTAAATGCTGGCGCCCACAACACTGTTGATGCCTAGAGGCATGTGGGGGAGCCCTATCGTGTTTGTCTGGTATGGGAGTTGATGGCGCCCACAACACTGTAGGGAAAAGGTCAGCGCCCACAGCACTGCTTGGGTTCTGACATACCCTGTTGGTACTGTTCTACAGGTGTACAGGGTACGATCCTCGGTATTGCGGTTGACTTGGGTGCCCTGCCTTACTCTCTCCGTCCGTTTTCTGGTCCTCACCGAGCAGGCTTCCCCGGTCGGTTGGTCCCGGTCGGCTCTGATTGCGCCAGTCGGAGAAGAACTATAAGCAGGGGTTCAGCGTATCCCCGGTCGAAGACGCGGGTCGGAATCAGAAGTGGTGTTTGGCCAGGCCTTCCGGTCGGAGAGGCCATCCGAAGGTGGGCCGGAGTCGGAAGCGAGCGCTCCGGTCGGAGAGGTGGGCCGGGGTCGGAAGCGGGCGTCGTTCCTCCTCGGCCAGGCCTTATGGTCGGAGATTGGATCGCCTTCTGCCCTGTCGTTCAGATATTTGGGCCGGCCTAGGAGTTGCGCGTCATTCGCAACGTTGTCAGCTGGGCCAAGCCTTTGTTGGGAAGCCGGTTCATGAGGACCCCGAGTTTATGAACCCAACAGGAGCCCCCGAATGATTCAGGTAGAATCGTCTGGGGGATTTTTGTCTTGACGGTGGGTGCGCCCGAGCGCACCCGCGGGTGTAGCCCCCGAGCGATTCGTGTAGAATCATCTGGAGGGTTTTCATGTTGCCAGCGGGGAAGTTTTGTTTCGTCAGCGGGTGCGCGCGAGCGCACCCACGGGTGTAGCCCTCGAGCCCCCGGGCGATTCGAGTAGAATCGCCTGGGGGGTTTTGTCAGCAGGCGTGTGCATGTGCACCTTGGTCGAGTCAGAGTTGTTTTAACTAAGGCGTCGGTCGCAGGGATTGGTATCGGGCGAGGCGAGCTCATGGATCCTAGCGTCGGGTGTGGCCGAGGGATCGGGCGAGGTGGACTCGCGGACTCGTCGTGCGCAACCAAGGCAGTTTAGGGATCGGGCGAGGCGAGCTCGTGGATCCTGGCGTCGGGTGCAGCCGAGGGATTGGGCGAGGCGGACTCGTGGACCCATCGTGCGCAGCCAATGCAGTTTAGGGATCAGGCGAGGCGAGCTCGCGGATCCTGGCGTCGGGCGCAGCCAAGGGATCGGGCGAGGCGGACTCGTGGATCCATCATGCGCAGCCAAGGCAGTTTAGGGATCGAGCGAGGCGAGCTCACGGATCCTGGTGTCGGGCACAGCCGAGGGATCAGGCGAGGCAGACTCGCGGATCCGTCGTGCGCAGGCGAGGCAGTTTAGAGATCGAGCGGGGCGAGCTCGTGGATCCTAGCGTCCGGTGCAGCCGAGGGATCGGGTGAGGCGGACTCGCGGACCCGTCGTGCACAGCTGAGGTAGTTTTAGAGATCGGGCGAGGCAAGCTCATGGATCCCTGGCGTCGAGCGCAGCCGAGGGATCGGGCGAGGTGGACTCGCAAACCCGTCGTGCGCAGCCGAGGCAGTTTAGGGATCAGGCGAGGCAAGCTCGCGGATCTTGGCATCGGGCGCAACCGAGGGATCGAGCGAGACGGACTCGCGGATCCGTTGTGTGCAGCCGCGGCAATTTACGAATCGGGCGAGGCGAGCTCATAGATTCTCACGTCGGGCGCAGCCGAGGGATCGGGCGAGGTGGACTCGCGGACCCATCATGCGCAACCGAGGTAGTTTTAGGGATCGGGCGAGGCGAGCTCATGGATCCTAGCGTCGGGCGCAACCGAGGGATCGGGCGAGGCGGACTCGTGGATCCGTTGTGCATAGCCGAGGCAGTTTAGGGATTAGGTGAGGTGAGCTCGTGGATCCTAGCGTCGGGCGCAGCCGAGGGATCGGGCGAGGTGGACTTGCGGACCCATCGTGCACAGTCAAGGTAGTTTTAGGGATCGGGCGAGGTGAGCTTGTGGATCCTGGCGTCGGGCGCAGCCGAGGGATAGGGCGAGGCGGATTCGTGGACCCGTCGTGCGTAGCCGAGGCAGTTTTAGGGATCGGGCGAGACGAACTCGCGGATCCTAGCGCCGGGCGTAGCCGAGGGATCGGGCGAGGCGGACTCGCAGACCCGTCGTGCGTAGCTGAGGCAGTTTTAGGGATCGGGCAAGAAGGGCTCGCGGATCCTGGCGTTAGGCGGAGCCGAGGGATCGGGCGAGGCGAACTCGTGGACCCGTCGTGCGTAGCCGAGGCAGTTTAGGGATCAGGCGAGATGAGCTCGTGGATCCTTGCGTCAGGCGCAGCCGAGGGATCGGGTGAGGCGGACTCGTGGACCCATCATGCATAGCCAAGGCAGTTTAGGGATCTTGAGCCCCTAAGCCCCGTTGGGCTTGGTAGGGGTCAGTTGAGTTTTGTGCATTACCCCGTCCACGGTTTCTCGCAACCGGAGGGGCTAAGCTAACGTCGCTTGCCTCGATGGCTCGAGTGACGCGCTTGGTGAGCTCGCTAACGGGCACGTTCGAGTGAAGTCCGGGTCCGTCGTTCGTGATGGGGTCAGCATAGCCCTCATGTGACACTCCACTGCTCCTTAACTTGCAACCTGGCTGATGCCTAGGTCGTTCCGGAGACCAACCCGGGTGGCCCGCTGGCCTCCTGAAAGGTCCTAATGGCTAGAGGGGGGGTGAATAGCCTAATAAAATTTCTACAACAACACTTAAAAAATGGTTAGACAATTATGATGCGAAGCAAGTGTTGCGCTAGCCTACTCAAAATGCAAGCCACCTACCACAATTCTATTTTAAATAGTCTCTATTCACACAATAGCTATGACACTACCCTATGTTAGTGTGCTCTCAAAGGCTAACTAAAGAGCCACACCAACCAAGCAAGCAGGCTCTCACAACTAGCTACACTAAAGAGCTTAACAACTAGTTTACGGTAATGTAAAGAGAGTAATGAAGAAAGTTATACCAACGTGTAGATGAAGGAACCAATCAATCACAAGGATGAATAACAATGAAGACCAATCACCTCGGAATCAATGATGAACACAATGATTTTTACCAAGGTTCACTTGCTTGCCGGTAAGCTAGTCCTCGTTGTGGCGATTCACTCACTTGGAGGTTCACGCGCTAATTGGCTTCACACGCAAACCCTCAATAGGGTGTCGCACAACCAACACAAGATGAGGATCACACAAGCCACGAGCAATCCACTAGAGTACCTTTTGGCGCTCCGCCGGGGAAAGGTCAAGAACCCCTCACAATCACCACGATCGGAGCCGGAGACAATCACCACCCTCCACTCAACGATCCTTGCTTCTCCAAGCCATCTAGGTGGCGGCAACCACCAAGAGTAACAGGTGAATCCTGCAGCAAAACACGAACACCAAATGCCTCTAGATGCAAACACTCAAGCAATGCACTTGGATTCTCTCCCAATCTCACAAAGATGTTTAATCTATGATGGAGATGAGTGGAAGGGCTTTGGCTAAGCTCACAAGGTTGCTATATCAATGAAAATGACCAAGAGAGTGAGCTTGAGCCGGCCAATGGGGCTTAAATAGAAGCCCCCACGAAATAGAGCCGTTGGCTCAATTATTGGGCAGACTGCGCGTCGATCGGACGCTCCGGTCAGATGCACCGGACGCACCGATCGTGAATACCGGACGTGTCCGGTCGCTATACTGGACGTGTCCGGTAGCTGCCTAACTGCCACGTGTCCTGTTCAAGCCAACGTAGTCGTTGCTGCTCAACCGTCGATGACCGGACGCTCACACCGAACGCAGAAACACAAATGACCGGACGTAGAGCCACCGTGTCCGGTCGAGTCCAGTAAGCCACCAGGGCCGACTGGACGCGTCTGTTAGAAACTAACCGGACGCTGAGCCTCAGCGTCCGGTGGAGTACAGTAAGCATCCCCGCTCGACCGGACGCTGCCAACATCCGATCAACTGTACTGCTGAACACCGCGTTTGCTGATTCACACCGGACGTGTCTGGTATGGTTGCTGAGTTAGTCGCCAAATACCGGACGTGTCCGGTCCCCATACCGGACGCGTCTGGTCACTCTGTAAATAGTGTGACTAACTCCTTTTCAACTCTATCTTCTTCACCCTTGCTCAAAAGTGCCAACAACCAAGTGTATCACCATGTGCACATGTGTTAGCATATTTTTACAAACATTTTCAAGGGTGTTAGCACTCCACTAGATCCTAAATGCATATGCAATGAGTTAGAGCATCTAGTGGCAGTTTGATAACCGCATTCCGATATGAGTTTCACCCCTCTTAATAGTACAGCTATCAAACCTAAATGTGATCACACTCTCTAAGTGTCTTGATCACCAAAACAAAATAGCTCCTACAAAAATATACCTTTGTCTTGAGCCTTTTGTTTTTCTCTTTATTCTTTCCAAGTCGAAGCACTTGATCATCACCATGCCATCATCATCATCATGCTATGATCTTCATTTGCTTCACCACTTGGAGTGTGCTACCTATCTCATGATCACTTGATAAACTAGGTTATCACTTAGGGTTTCGTCAATTCACCAAAACGAAACTAGAGCTTTCAATCTCCCCCTTTTTGGTAATTGATGACAACCCTTTCACAAAGATATGAATTAAAATTTAATTGAATCCATGTTGCTTGTCCAAGCATATTTACCAAATGCAAAAGGATATGGACAAGTTTCATGAACCTCAAATGGTAGCAATTGCTCCCCCCACATATGTGCTAGGAGTTTGGATTGAAGCTTGCACATATGCTTAGATAGGAAATATAGGAGACAATGTCTACCAAATGATGCTAAGGTATAAGAGATGGACCTTTGAAGCGTGATACCAATCGGAGTGCACCATTATACCATCCTTAGCACCATGGTTAGCTCAATACCACTTGGAAATACTTAGAAATGAAATCACACGATAACCTATGCATGCTAGATTTTTATTTCATCATTCAAACCTACAACTATCATACACCACACAAGCATGGATATTGAAATTTAAAAACTTGTGCCATGCAAGCAAACATATGCAATGCACATTCAAATGCACCATACAAGTTCATGAGCTTGCTCCCCCTACTTGTGTGCTCAAAGTTTTAATTTATCCCTTTCCTTTGTCATATTTCTCCCCCTATGTCAAATTCTCCCCTTTGTTGTCTTTTCACTATCTTTGTACACTATTTCTCCCCCTTTGTCATCAATGACCACAAAGGCTTAAATTATAGGTAGTACCACTTGTAGGGTCGAGATTATCAATGTCAATCAATGGGGTGAGGATCATTTTCCCAATTTTGGTTCAAACTAAAATATTTGCCAAAGATATTTAACTCGGTTTGATCCAAGGACAAGCTTCTTCACACCTCTAAATAAGAGTTATCTTGTAACATGTTGAGTCAAACACTTAAAGCTCATTTTCTAGATTAAACACTAGGTTTACAAGCCCACAAACAAGTCATATGCTATCACTAGATCAAGTCAAGCATAGAAGCAATAATGATACCATATAAACATCAAATTCATTTGATTTTTATGAATGAGCCTAATAAAATGGAGAAATGACTAGATGCACGAAACATGTCCTTAGCAAGGATGTATGCCATGCCAATCAACTTTTACCTTGGATTGCTCGAAGGAGAGGCATGTCATATAAGTGGGGGGGTGCATCAACACATATTCGAGAAATCCAATATGTTCAATTCATTCCTTAGCTTGCAAAACCTTTTCTCATCCAATGGCTTGGTGAATATATCGGCAAGTTGATCTTCGGTGCCTACACTCTCAATGCAAATATCCCTTTTTTGTTGGTGGTCTCTTATGAAATGGTGGCGGACATCTATGTGCTTTGTTCTTGCATGTTGAACCGGATTGTTGGTTAACTTGATTGCACTCTCATTGTCACATAGCAATGGCACTTTCTTGAACTTGATTCCAAAGTCATTCAAGGTGGCCTTCATCCAAAGTATTTGTGCACAACAACTACCGGCAGATATGTATTCGGCTTCGGCGGTTGATAATGCAACACTATTTTGCTTCTTTGATGACCATGAAACAAGTGATCTTCCCAACAATTGACATGTGCCCGAGGTGCTTTTCCTTTCAACCTTGCATCCCGCATAACCAAGTCGGAGTAACCAACTAGCTCAAACTTAGCTCCTTTGGGTTACCACAAACCAACATTTTGTGTATGCTTCAAGTACCTCAATATTCTCTTTGTAGCCTTCAAATGACTTTCTCTTGGTGAAGCTTGAAACCTTGCACATATGCATACACTAAACATGGCATCCGGCCTTGATGCGGTCACATAGAGTAGGCTTCCAATCATGGACCGATATAACTTTTGATCTACCATATTTCCACTTGCATCACTATCCAAGTTGCCATTTGTTCCCATTGGTGTACTAATGACTTTGCTATCGCTCATGCCAAACTTCTTAATTATGTCCTTGATATACTTGCCTTGACTCACAAAGGTACCATTCTTCAATTGCTTGATTTGAAGACCAAGGAAATAACTCAACTCTCCAATCATGGACATCTCAAACTCATTAGCCATCATCTTTCCAAACTCATCACAAAAGTCTTGATTGGTTGATCCAAATATGATATCATCAACATAGATTTGCAATACAAATAGATCTTTTCCAATCTTCTTGATGAAAAGAGTAGTATCAACCTTGCCCATTGTGAACCCTTTAGAGAGTAGGAAATCCCTCAATCTCTCATACCATGCTCTAGGTGCTTGCTTCAAGCCATACAATACCTTCTTCAACTTGTAAACATGGTTGGGTTTCTCATCATCTTCAAAACTGGGAGGTTGCTCAACATATACTTCTTCATTGATATAACCATTGAGAAATGCACTCTTAACATCCATTTGATAGAGCTTGATGTTGTGGGCACAAGCATAGGCTAGCAAGATTCTAATTGCTTCCAATCTAGCAACCGGGGCATATGTTTCTTCAAAGTCAAGACCTTCAACTTGTGTATATCCTTGTGCTACCAATCTTGCTTTGTTCCTTACTACTATCCCATCTTGATCTTGCTTGTTTCTAAAGACCCATTTGGTTCCAATCACATTGTGTCCCTTTGGTCTCTCTACTAATTCCCATACTTGATTTCTTGTGAAGTTATTAAATTCTTCATGCATAGCATTCACCCAATCAACATCCTTCAATGCTTCATCTATCTTCTTTGGTTCAATGGATAACACAAAAGAGAAATGCTCACAAAACGAAGCCAATCTTGATCTTGTTTGTACACCTCTAGAAATATCACCAATGATAGTGTCTAATGGATGATCCCTTGCAACATTGGTTGGTTGGAGGATTGGAACTTGATTGCTTGCACTTGCTTGATCATTGGGTTGAGATGATGTACTAGCCACTTGATCTTGTTCATTGTCATGAGAGCCACTTGCACTAGCTTGATTTGTATCATCTTGCACATTTGAGTTGGAGAGCACTTGCACTTGATCATCTTCATCATCATTCACTTGCCTAGGCCTCAATTCACCAACATCCATATTCTTCATGGCATTTGAAAGTTGAATGCCTCTAACATCTTCCAAGTTCTCATTCTCTACTTGTGAACCCTTGGTTTCATCAAATTCAACATCATGAACTTCCTTAAGAGTACCACTATCCAAGTTCCAAACTCTATATGCTTTGCTTGTAGTGGAATAACCAAGTAGGAATCCTTCATCACATTTCTTGTCAAACTTGCCCAATCTAGTGCCTTTCTTCAAGATATAGCATTTGCAAGCAAAGACCCAAAAATATGTAATGTTGGGCTTTCTACCATTCAAGAGCTCATATGGTGTCTTCTCTTTCAATCGGTGACAATAGAGGCGGTTGCTACAATAGCAAGCCATGTTGATAGCTTCGGCCCAAAAGGATTGACTCGCATTATACTCACTAAGCATAGACCTTGCCATATCAATGAGTGTTCTATTTTTCCTCTCAACTAGGCCATTTGATTGTGGTGTGTACTTGGCCGAGAATTGATGTCTAATTCCAAATTCATCACACAACTCATAAATTCTAGTGTTCTTGAACTTACTACCATTGTCACTTCTAACTCTCTTGATGGTTGTTTCAAATTCATTATGAATGCCTTTGACAAATGATTTGAATGTTGCAAATACATCACTTTTGTCCACTAGAAAGAATATCCATGTATATCTAGTGTAATCATCCACTATCACAAAGCTATATTTGTTACCACCAATGATAGTGTATTGAGTTGGCCCAAACAAATCCATGTGCAATAACTCAAATGCTTTACTAGTGCTCATCATGCTTTTCTTAGGATGGGTGTTTCCAACTTGTTTTCCGGCTTGACAAGAGCTACAAAGCATATCCTTTTCAAACACAACATCTTTCAAGCCTCTAACCAAGTCATGTTTAACCAATCTATTCAATTGTTTCATTCCAACATGACCAAGCCTTCTATGCCATAACCAACCCATACTAGACTTAGTGAACAAGCATGTAGATAATCTAGCTTCACTAGCATTGAAATCAACCAAGTATAGATTCTCGTATCTAAAGCCTTTGAAGATCAAATTAGAGTCATCTACACTTATGATCTCTACATCATCTACCCCAAATATGCATTTGAATCCAAGATCACACAATTGAGCCACGGATAGCAAATTAAAATTCACGCTCTCTACTAGCAACACATTGGATATGCTCATGTCATTGGATATTGCAATCTTACCAAGCCCTTTGACCTTGCCTTTGCCATTGTCACCAAATGTGATACTATCATAACCATCATTGCCATTGGTGTTGATTGAGTTGAACATTCTTGCATCACCGGTCATGTGTTGAGTGCACCCACTATCAAGAACCCAATGCCTTCCTCTGGCTTTGTAATTGACCTACAAAAGAAGATCAATTATTTTTAGGTACCCAAACTTGCTTGGGTCCTTAAAGGTTAGTCACTAAGCTCTTTGGTACCCAAATGGCTTTCTTCTTTGAGCCCATCCATGGTTTACCAATGAACTTAGCCTTCACACCATTTGTACCCTTAGTAAGCATATAGCATGAATCATGCTTAAGGGAGGATACATTAGCATTTTTTCTCTTGTTGGTGCATTCATGCTCTACATGACCCACTTGCTTGCAACTAATATAAAACCGACTATTGTTCTTCACAAAACTAGTCCTGTGAGGAGCAAAGGCTGCCTTGCCTTTCTTGGGGGTATAGCCCAATCTCTCTTTGTAGAGAGAAGCTCTTTGGCTACCCAAGCACATAAGCAAGCGGTCCTCACCACCATAGGCCTTATCCAAAGTGTGAGTGAGCTTGTTAACCTCCTTCTTGAGATTCTTATTCTCAACCACTAATGTGGCATCACAAGTGAGACCATCACCACTAGATGAGGTGGAAGTGGAAGTGCTACAAGAAGGGTTAGTGGGAGCAACAATGATAGGCATACATAATGATTCATCAATTATATAACAAGTTAAACCTACATTGCAAGTTTCAACATGCTTCTTTTTATTTTGCTCATCAAGCAAAGAAGAATGAGCTTTTTCAAGCTTCTTGTGAGCCTTACCAAGCTTCTCAAGGGATTCTTCTTGCCTCTCATGAGATGCATTGAGCTCATCAAAGGCTTGCTTAAGGGCTTTAATTTCCTTACGCAAGCTTTTGCATTCTCTTCTCTTAATGTCAAAGTGTTCTCTAGCATCTTCTAGCATGTCAAATATTCATCTTTAGTAGGTTCATCATTATCACTATCACTATCATTCTCATTTTCATGTTCATTTTCATCATCATGTTCTTCATCACTTTCATCATCATAAGATTGTACCTTAGTGGCCTTAGCCATGAAGCATGATGAAGATTCGAAGAGAGAAGGCTTCTCATTTATAGCAATGCTTGCAAGTGTCTTCTTCTTGGTGGTCTCGTGATCATCACTATCATCATCATCACTTGAGGAAGCATCACTATCCCAAGTGACCACATATGAACCACCCTTCTTCTTCTTGAAGGTTATCTTGTCCTTCTCTTTCTTTTCCTTCTTGTCCTTCTTCTTGTTCTTCTTCTTGTCATCATCATTGTCGCTATTGAATGGACATTGAGCAACAAGATGATCTTTGCTTCCACACTTGAAGCACCTTCTTGACTCTTCTTTGTTCTTGGATGAAGACTTCTTTCTTCTAGCATAGTAGCCCTTCTTCACCATGAACTTGCCAAATCTCTTGACAAAGCGAGCCATCTTCTCATTATCATCATCATCCCATGAGTCATCATCTTCAGTTGATGTTTCTTGCTTTGCTTTGCCCTTGGATGATGTGGCCTTGAACGCCATGCTCTTCTTCTTTTCATCCTTCTTCTCATCTTTCTTCTCTCTCTTTTCTTCCTTCTCATCATCATCTCTATAAGCATCATTGGTCATGATATCTCCCAAGATTTGATTTGGTGTCATTGTATCCAAACTGGACCTCACTAGAATAGTGACCAATGTACCAAATCTTGAGGGTAAGCATCTCAAGAACTTATTTGAGAATTACTTGTCCTCTATCTTCTCACCAAGTGCCTTGAGATCATTTACAATCACTTCCATCCGATGGAACATGTCCGGCACACTCTCATCTTCCTTCATCTTGAAACTAGCAAATTTATCCTTGAGAATGTATGCCTTTGCACCCTTGATTGCCTTGGTGCCCTCAAATGATTCTTCCAATTTCTTCCATGCCTCATGAGCTCTCTCAATGTTCTTGATTTGCTCAAATGTTCTCTCATCCAAAGCATCATGGATGGCACTAAGAGCAATGTCATTGTTTTGGAGTAGCAATTCCTCGGCGGTGGTGGGAGCCTCTTCATCTTCTATCTCAATTTTTGTTTCTACCACCTTCCAAATCTTCCTATTGATTGACTTGATATATGTTGTCATCTTAGCCTTCCAATAGGGATAATTTGAGCCATCAAATTGGGGTGGCTTTTTGGTGTTGTTGATTTGAGACATTTTAACATCGAAGGTTGTTAAGCCTCAAATCACGGTAACCTCGGCTTTGATACCACTTGAAAGGTCCTAATGGCTAAAGGGGGGTGAATATCCTAATAAAATTTATACAACAACACTTACCAAAATGGTTAGACAATTATGAGGCGAAGCAAGTGTTGCGCTAGCCTACTCAAAATGCAAGCCACCTACCACAATTCTAGTTTAAATAGTCTCTATTCACACAATAGCTATGACACTACCCTATGTTAGTGTGCTCTCAAAGACTAACTAAAGAGCCACACCAACCAAGCAAGCAAGCTCTCACAACTAGCTACACTAAAGAGCTTAACAACTAGTTTGCGGTAATGTAAAGAGAGTAATCAAGAAAGTTATATCGACGTGTAGATGAAGGAACCAATCAATCACAAGGATGAATAACAATGAAGACCAATCACCTCGGAATCAATGATGAACACAATGATTTTTACCGAGGTTCACTTGCTTGCCGGCAAGCTAGTCCTCGTTGTGGCGATTCACTCACTTGGAGGTTCACGCGCTAATTGGCTTCACACGCCAAACCCTCAATAGGGTGCCGCACAACCAACACAAGATGAGGATCACACAAGCCACGAGCAATCCACTAGAGTACCTTTTGGCGCTCCGCCGGGGAAAGGTCAAGAACCCCTCACAATCACCACGATCGTAGCCAGAGACAATCACCACCCTCCGCTCAATGATCCTTGCTTCTCCAAGCCGTCTAGGTAGCGGCAACCACCAAGAGTAATAGGCGAATGCCGTAGCGAAACATGAACACCAAGTGCCTCTAGATGCAAACACTCAAGCAATGCACTTGGATTCTCTCCCAATCTCACAAAGATGTTTAATCTATGATGGAGATGAGTGGAAGGGCTTTGGCTAAGCTCACAAGGTTGCTATGTCAATGAAAATGGCCAAGAGAGTGAGCTTGAGCCGGCTATGGGGCTTAAATAGAAGCCCCCATGAAATAGAGCCGTTGGCTCAATTATTGGGCAGACTACGCGTCGACCGGACGCTCCGGTCAGATGCACCGGGCGCAGCACCGGACGCGCCGATCGTGAATATCGGACGTGTCCGGTCGCTATACCGGACGTGTCCGGTAGCTGCCTGACTGACACGTGTCCAGTTCAAACCAACATAGCCGTTGCTGCTCAACCGTCGATGACCGGACGCTCACACCGGAAGCAGAAACACAAATGACCGGACGCTGAGCCACCATGTTCGGTCGAGTACAGTAAGCATCCACGCTCGACCGGACACATCCGGTAACTCCAGACCGGACGCTGCCAGCGTCCGATCAACTGTACTGCTGAACACCACGTTTGCTGATTCACATCGGACGTGTCCGGTATGGCGACCGGACGCGTCCGGTCGCTGAGTTCGTCGTCAAATACCGAACGTGTCCGATCCCCATACCGGACACGTCTGGTCACTCTGTAAACAGCGCGACTAACTCCATTTCAACTCTATCTTCTTCACCCTTGCTCAAAAGTTCCAACAACCAAGTGTATCACCATGTGCACATGTGTTAGCATATTTTCACAAACATTTTCAAGGGTGTTAGCACTCCACTAGATCCTAAATGCATATGCAATGAGTTAGAGCAACTAGTGCCACTTTGATAACCGCATTCCGATACGAGTTCCACCCCTCTTAATAGTACGGCTATCAAACCTAAATGTGATCACACTCTCTAAGTATCTTGATCACCAAAACAAAATAGCTCCTACAAAAATATACCATTGCCTTGAGCCTTTTGTTTTTCTCTTTCTTCTTTCCAAGTCGAAGCACTTGATCATCACCATGCCATCATCATCATCATGCTATGATCTTCATTTGCTTCACCACTTGGAGTGTGCTACCTATCTCATGATCACTTGATAAACTAGGTTAGCACTTAGGGTTTCATCAATTCACCAAAACCAAACTAGAGCTTTCACCTCCCCTCGATGGAGATTCTGTGGGTTTGGCCAAGGTTAGGATCGA
Source organism: Miscanthus lutarioriparius (assembly GCA_904845875.1). Lineage (NCBI taxonomy): Eukaryota > Viridiplantae > Streptophyta > Magnoliopsida > Poales > Poaceae > Miscanthus > Miscanthus lutarioriparius. Next base: position 22,954 of record CAJGYO010000903.1, on the reverse strand, counting down.
GCGAGAAGATTGAGATGACCCTGTCTGCTTCGGGGTAGACTGGGCGAGGGCAGCTTGGGGCTCATCTATGTTTTCTCCCCTAGCTATGTTTGACGTGAGGCAGCCTCGAGCCCTTCGTGGGCTGGCCTTCGAACCCCGGTCTATCGTTGCTCATGTTGAATGAGGCAACTGCCGCTTTGTGACGCAACACGGAGCATTGTAATACATTTAACTGCACATGTGATGCCTCGGATGTTTGGAATGAATGAATGCATGTATAGATGAATGAATGATTATATAAAGAAATAGTGGGGGTTGGTAATGTTACCTCGATGGCTCGAGTGATGGGGTTTGAGGAGCTCCAATTGGAAATGTCCGACCGGGATCCGCGCTCATCGTTTGTGACGGAGTCGGCATGGCCCACATGGGGCGTCATCTGCTCCTTACCTGTCTCTCGGCGTTTGCCTGAGCAGTTTGATTGACTCTGGAAGCCCGATGATCTCTCCTGGGCGGAGATCCCATAGTTGGCCCTTTCCAAGTCCCGCCTAGGAAGGCGGAGGGCCGCCTACGTGTGGTGGCGCTTTGTTTCTCGCGCCCGACATGCGGTAGTGGTGGGGCATACCCAGGCAATGTCCCATCTGACGAGGCATCGTTCCGTCGATTAGGGTGCGTCCCATCAGTCAGGGCGTGTCTCATCGTTTCCCATCCGCATTGAATGGGGGAAGGGAGAGGGTTTCTCGCCCCAATCCTTTCTCCTTTCCACAACTGCTCCGCCTCTTCTTTAAATAGGGGAAGGGAGAGGGAAAGGAGAACTCATAGATTTGTTCAAGATTTTGGAGCGCAATGTCGAGTTGGAGGTCACCCAACGTAGATGAGATGGTGCTGGCCGCCTTCGCTGAGAAGGGACTGCTTCCACCGAAGGAGGTGGCGCGATGGAGGGTGATGTTCATCACCGGCTTTGTCACCGTCTGTGAGGCCTTTGTCCGGATGGAGCCGTACGTGGACTCCTTCCAGTGAATCTTCTTTGGGTGAGCCTTGTCGGAGTTGAAACCTCTCACGATTGCGCTAGTCGTGGGTTTCACCCTTGTGGCCGCTCAGGTAGGCCGGTTCATAAAGTTTGATGAGACATCCTCTAGCCAGGGCGGCCATACTTCAGTAGGCGGCGTCCCTGTCCAGGAGCCACCTCGACTGCATGAGAAGGTCTGGTGCTCCATGCTCCTCTGCTGAGCATCAATGGGTGCGACGCCCTTGAGGTACCCGTTACGCTCGCCGAAGTCGAGGGAGCAGAACCGGGCGGGGTCCTTGTGGTGGTGGTTACATCTGGCGGCATGTGCTGTGGCCTCACCTTTGGCATCAGTCGATGCCATCGAGCGGCCATAGTAGCATTTAAAGTAGAGGTAGTCAGTAAATGTAATCGTTAAGTTCATGGGGGAGCCCCCGTGTGAACAATTTTTGTATCAATGAATACATCGGTTCTATTTTGTGATAGAATCACTATCTGTTCCTTGTTTTTTATCCTAGCATAGCTTTGTTTTTATCCCTTCCCTTTCGTACATGCCCGTTCGTTCCATAGGCTGCAACTTTTAAGAACCCGGGCATGGCCCGCGAGGCTCGGTTGGTTGTAACCATAGGTCGTGGCGAGGTGCGCTCAGTCAGGAGTAAAGACAAAGTTACGTAGGGTAATCAAAGGAATGGAATGCCCTTTTGTTCGGGGAACGCCCTTTTGTTTGGGCGAAAAGTTTTTATCATGTGATAGTAAAAAAGAGAGATAGTATTGTACCCTCATGGAGCCCCCGAGCAACCCAGGCCAAAAATGTTCAGGCTGGGGTGCTTTATAGGAGAAAGTGTTGAATAAAAGTTGTAAGACCAAATTTAGGGGGAAAACGACGTAGCCGTTCAATATTCCAAGTGTTGGTGAGAACGTCGCCGTTGTCGTCCTTCAGTCGGTAGGCGCCCGGTTGGACCCCCTCAGTCACCGTATAGGGACCTTCCTATGGTGGAGAGAGTTTGTGTTTCTCCTTCGTTGGTGATGGGCTTGGCCTCTATCCACTTGGTGAACTTGTCGACCGCTACGAGCAAGTGAGTGAAGCCGCCCGGGCCCTTTTTGAGGGGTCCTACCATGTCAAGGCCCCAGACCACGAACGGCTAGGTGATGAGGATGGTTTGAAGCTCCTGTGCCGGCAAATGAGATTGCCGAGCGTAGAATTGGCATCCCTCACACCTGCGGACAACCTCCTCTGCATCTCATAGTGCGGTGCGACAGTAAAAACCTTGGCGAAAGGCTTTTCCGACCAGCGACCTTGGGGCCACATGGTGTCCGCAGATCCCGGCATGGACCTCGAGGAGGAGCTGCTTCCCCTGGTTAGTAGGGATGCACTTCATGAGCACCCCCGATGAACTCTGTTTGTAGAGTTCGTCACCGAGCGCGACGAAGGTCTTGGCATGTCGAGCGATCCATTGAGCTTTAGTCCTTTTGGGTGGGAGGACCTCCTCGATGAGGTAGGCGAGTAGCGGCGCTCGCTAGTCGGTTTGATCGAGCGCCAGCACGGCGACGTCAGCGGGCGACATCATCATGGAGGCACTGGGGTCAGAGCCCCCGAGCGCCGGCCTAGCGTCGGGGTCGGAGCCCTAGGGCGCCGGCATGGCGTCAGGGTGTGACTGGATCGGTCCTTCTAGGATGCAGGCAGATGGCTCGTGGAGGTCGTTGACGAAGACCCTGTCCGAAGACAGGATCCGTCTAGCAGCCAGCTTCGTGAGAAAATTGGCGGTGTCATTGTCCTTTCAGGGGACATGATGTAGTTCGATCTCCTGGAATTTGTCCTCGAGCTTGCGCACCTCCTGGCAGTATGCTGCCATGAGGGGGCTTTTGCAGGAGGACTCCTTCATGACTTGATCAACGACCAACTCCGAGTCACCGCGGACGTAGAGTCGCGTAGCGCCAAGCTCGATGGCGATGCGCAGCCCGTTGACGAGGGCCTCGTATTTCATGGCGTTGTTTGAGGCCGAGAAATGGAGGCAGATGGCGTAGCGGAGCCTACTCCCATTCGGGGAGATCATAACCACTCCAGCCCCCGAGCCGGGCGCCATTATGGACCCATCAAAGTACATTGTCCAGTACTCGTGGGTGACGTCCGGGGTCGGTAGCTGGACCTCCATCCATTCGATGATAAAATCCATGAGAGCCTGAGACTTAATAGCGGTACAGGGGATATACCTGATGTCGTGGCCTATGAGTTTGAGTGCCCACTTAGAGATCCGTCCTGCGGCGTCGCGGTTGCGGAAGATGTCTCCGAGCGGGTATGAACTGACGACCGCGACTTCGTGGTTGATGAAGTAGTGCAGGAGCTTCCGGGTCGCCATAAGCATGGTGTATAGGAGTTTCTGCACCTGGGGGTACCGGACCTTAGGGTCAGTGAGTACCTCCCCGATGAAGTATACGGGTCGTCGGACCTTAAGGTGGTGTCCCGGCTCCTCCCTTTCGACGACCAGGGCAGCGCTCACCACATGGTTGCTCGCTGCGATGTAGAGGAGGAGGGGTTCTCCCCATTTGGGAGCGACAAGGATTGGGGCCGACGTCAGTGATGCTTTGAGGCTCTCTAGAGCCTATTGAGCTTCCTCAGTCCAGACGAAGGCGTCTGTCTTTTTGAGGAGCTTGTAGAGTGGCATCCCCCGTTCGCTGAGCCGGGAGATGAATCGGCTCAGGGCAGCCAGCCAGTCGATTAGCCTTTGTATGCCCTTGACATTGCATATAGGGCCCATGTTGGAGATGGTCATGATCTTTTCGGGGTTGGCCTCGATGCCGCACTCGGACACAATGTATCCAAGGAGCTTCCCCTTTGGAACCCCGAAAACACATTTTTCGGGATTCAGCTCGATGTTGAACCTTCGGAGGTTCGCGAATGTCGTGGCCAGGTTTGCGATCAGGTCGCAAGCTAGAGCCATTTTGCCCACTATGTCATCAACATAGACGACGATTGTTGGTTTTGGCCGCTCAGCCTGATAAGGTTGATCGAGCGGGTCGATTTGGTCGGCGAAGCATTGCTGCATGCACCTTTGGTAGGTGGCGCCAGCGTTCCTCAGACCGAAAGGCAAGGTTACATAACAGTATGAACCATACAAGGTGATGAACGAGATTGCGAGTTGATCAGACTCTTTGATCGCAATCTGGTGATAGCCTGAGTAGGCATCCAGAAAGGAGAGGATCTCACACCCCGAGGTGGAGTCGACTATCTGGTCTATGTGTGGTAAGGGAAAGTGATCATTTGGACACGCTTTGTTGAGGCTAGTATAATCAACGCATATTCTCCATTTTCCAGTCTTCTTTTTAACAAGAACAGGATTGGTAAGCCAATTGGAGTGGAATATCTCTCTGATGAATCCAGCTGCTAGGAGTTTGGCAATCTCTTCGCCTATGGCCCTACGCCTCTCGTCATCGAAGCAACGTCTGGCAGAACCGCCCAAAATAACACACTTACAGAGGCGCTCGTCTTCCACTAGACACTAAGCACCCCGAAAGCAAGCTACAGTGGGCGGTATCCGTCGGGGACACCCTAAGGGAGAACCCAAAAGATCCACATTTTTCCCAACGATCCAATAATGAGAACGAGTTACAATACTTGTCCATTTCATACATCAGAGTTTCTTAAAAAGTACATTATTACAATACCAAATACCAGAGTTCAGAATAATAAACAGCGAAATTTAAAAATATACATCTAGCGATAGGGATGAGGATCCGTCTAAGCCCACCAGAAGAATCCTCCACACAAGGTACCTCTCATACATCACCTGCAACAGGGGTAAATAAACCCTGAGTACACAATGTACTCGCAAGATTTATTCGACTAGTGGGAATAATTTCCCGGCTCCAAGGAATATGATAGGCTTTATGGTTTGCTGGTTTTCTTTAGCAGAAAGCAACACTAATAGTGAGTCCTTACTCATGTCTTATTATTAGCCGTATTAAGTTATCAGCTAGCCAGTCTATATAAGCACTTGTTCTACTTTCAAGCAAGAGTTGAGCAATCAGTTCCATTTCTTCTCCTTTCAACTTTCAGTTCTTACTACGGTGTTAAACCGTAGACAAGCCATACCGGATTTCACGGCGATTCATGAATCAATGTGCCTAGCTGGGTGCCCCGAAAACACACGCCCCGCTTGTACCCCAGGCACAAGCAGGACTAACCCACCACTCTCCTGTCCTGGGTGTCTAGGTCCCCGTCCAAACTTGGACTCCAAGCCCCCACTCCTGAGTCCCGGACTCAGTGTGGTGCAAGGACCTCCACCATCTCTGCCTCCAATTAGTCGGTCCGAAAAGAGCCAGATCCACGACAAGAGAGCCACAAGTCTTCCCTATGCCCATACCCAAGTATGCGCTCGGGACAATAATTTGTGACTTGCCTAGAGTCATATGCAATGACCGGTCCTTAATCGACACAGATAGGGAAAAAGTGTAACCGAGCTATGCCCTGTTGGCCGCAGGACAAAACCCCTCACACCAACCAGTACCCAAACCATATCACTGCCCGGTCACCATTTCCTTTACCATTTTATCATGAGTTATCATGTTTATCACCTACCTGTGAGTAACGGTAGGTTACCCAATCTACTGATATCCTGAGCATAGCAGCTACTCGACCTGTACTAGTAGGACTCATAGGTAGATATATTTATGCATGTAGTTTCCATAAAATGCCTGTAACGTAAATGCACATCATATATATATCAGTGATCATTTAAAATAAGGGTTATGCACCGGGGCTTGCCTTGGGAAGGCGACGGGTCAGTAAGGTTAGCACCAACAGGCTTCGGAGCTCCCTCCTGCACGAGGATCTCCTCCTCGTACTCCTCGATCACCTCGTCGTACTCCGGCTCACCAATGGGCACGAAGTCTACCAGTTCGTGATCTACATGAAATGATGATGCAATGATTAACAATATGACAACAACAACTCTTAAAATAAAAGTACATATGTTTAACTACTAAGCTAATGCTACCGACCACGGTACTAGGCTACCTATTGTTACCGATAACCATTTTGAAGTATGATGTTCATGATTATTATAGCAACTACAGATATTCTTACTCCTAATCCTAATTTACGCAATATACGATAAAGCAAACGTAATAGCTACTCTATCTAACAACTCATTCTAAGGCTACAAAATTTTACAGCAAGTACATAATGGCCTAGGGAACCTACTGTAAAATTTTTATGTCGATAGCTATCACCAATTTTCTACAAATATTCCTACAAATATGAATCTACATAATACCAAGCTTTCTAATTAGAATTTATGAGCCTATCATCATAACAGCTAACTGTAAACTAACTACACTAACAGATAGATGGTATTTTTGTGAACCTAACAAAATTAATCTTGCTATTTTTGGACCACTACACAATTTACTACAAATTCTTAAAGTTCAGCTTGAAAACTAATTGGAATAAGCAATTCTATTTTACTGGAAATTAAGAAAACAAATTCTAACTCGTGGCCCAACCTTGCAGGTTTGACTTCAAATTTCAAAGAAGGCGGAAGGGTGTGCTGGCAGCAAGGCGCTGCGTCTGGCCCAGGCAAGCAAGCATCGCGCGCCCAACCCGGCGGCGCGCGACACGAAGGCAGTGTGGCCAAGCCCGCCACTGGGGCGAGCGCTAGCGCTAAGCTGCCTGCCCAGTGGCTAGGCGCGGATGCAAGAGCCGGCCCAGCGGGAAGGCCGGCTGCTGCGGCTGCAACTGCACTGCGTATTTCAGTGTATTCACCGAATTATATTTCTACAAGAAAATGGCCCTAAAACACGTGTGACGCAGGGATGATGTCATGCTGATGTCAACAAGCTAATAACAATAGCTTGCTTTGCACCGCTACCTGCTCCTTTCGGGCATGGTTCCGCCGGCGCGGAGAGAGGACGCTATAGGGCGGTAGAGCTTCGAATGAGGTGAGCAAGGCGATAAGCAGCTAGAGGAGAGGCTAGCAGTGCACTGAATTGGAATGGCAAGCTCTGGTTCCGTGGTTTGTGGATGGCGTAGACCACCCTGGTCTTATGGAGCAGGTGGAGTGGTGATTTCAATTTGAAGCTCTGTGCAGCGAGGTAGGGATGGTTGCGTGGCCAGCTACCTAGCGGAGCCGAGGATGCGATGAATTTGATTAAAGTGCTGCGGTCATGACGAATTGAAGGAAAGAGGTCCCATGAGTCTTGGTGACAGCAGAGACAGGGGCTTTGGCATGGCTTGGCTCGGCACACACGGAGCTGTCAACGCAAAGTACCAACGCCCATGAACTACAAGGACAGCGAGGTCGCTCCAGGCGGCTGTCCGCGATAGCCCGACTCCCATAAAGCGACAAACACCGAACTCAGCATCACCGCTGAACGGCGCGGACAAGGAACCAGGCCTTGATGCAACGCCGAAGTGATTTGGGCAAGAAGCGGTCATCCCACGAGGTCTGCGGCGTGGTGAGTCAACTGGATCGGTGCTTAAGGCGTGGCAATGGGTGGCGTGTAAGCGTGACCAATGTACCGCGCGGCCAGCGACGGCTAGGTAGAGCCGACAGACCAGCGTAGTGTGCCCTTGCGTGCGGAGGCATGCGGCCAGAGGCGATAGTGGTGACCATGCGGTGCAAAGACACCGTTCAAAATAGGTGACGTGCATGGTTTTTAAAGCTATCGCAAAATCCTAACCAATGGTCCAAACACCAAACCAATTCTTTTAGACGCAAGAGGGTACGTAAGGCTACCGACCCCTGCCACGACATCACGCTACTTCTTAAGCCGATTTCCCTACAAAGCTTGCGGACATGGCTTCGTCGACCTTTTACAAACTTCAAAATGACTTAAACTTCGAACGGTTTCACATCGAATTCCAATTCCGACCTACTAGATGTACTAGCTAGCTATCCTCGGCCTCGACCGCACCATCGTCGACTATGAAGCACGTACCACAAATTTTATTAAAGCTCGCATAAACGTTCTACAACATTTTTATCTGATAAAATTTTGCTTAGCACACTAACGATGTAAAGCGACATGAAATGTTACATTTGTTTCACGTTTCGGATAAAAATTTCAAGTGCCGTATTTGATTTATACTCCAAATTACACACATGTACAAATAAGTATGATGCTCATGCAGTGTTTTAGCAAAATAGTACAATGTAACACCGAGGGTGTTATAAATCTACCCCCTAAAACAAAATATCGACCCGAGATTTCATGTGCCTAGTGTGAGAAAGAGATAGGGGATACATTTTTTTTGGCGCAGCAACTAACTATCCGAGCCGGCGAGATGGTGGGGGTAATGCAGCAATAGGTAACTTTCTTGTTCCCAAGTGCTTTCAGCCTCTGAATGATTTTGCCATTGCACTTTGTAGAACTTTACCACACTATTCCTGGTTACTCTTTCCTTCTCATCCAGGATTTTGACAGGATGTTCAACATAAGATAAGTCAGGCTAGAGCGAAGTCCTTCAATTTCCACAGCTTCTTCAGGAACCCGTAGACATTTCTTCAATTGTGAGACGTGAAACACATTATTAACCGCCGAGAGAATTTTAGGAAGCTGGAGACGATAAGCAACGGGGCCACATGGCTGCAACACCTTGTATGGACCCACATACCAAAGGGCTAGCATGCCATGGACACCAAACCGATGCACCCCTCTCATAGGAGATACTTTGAGATACACAAAATCCCCAGCTGCAAACTCCAAAGGCCTTCTTCGCTTATCTGCGTAAGCCTTTTGTCGGCTCTGAGCTGCCTTCAAGTGGCTGTGAATAATACATACTTTCTCTCGAGCCTCTTTTATGAAATCAGGCCTAAAGTACCCATGGTCTCCCACTTCAACCCAGTTCAGTGGCGTTCTACACTTCTACCCATATAAAGCTTCAAATGGTGCCATGCGGATGCTCTCTTGGTAGCTGTTATTATATGAAAATTCAGCTAACTTCAAACACTTATCCCACTTCTCAGGAAAAGAAATGGTACAAGCTCTCAACATATCCTCGAGCACCTGGTTCACCCTTTCAGTTTGACCATCAGTTTGTGGGTGGTATGCTGAGCTTCTAAGAAGATGAGTACCCCGACAGTGCTGTAGTTGTTCCTAGAAACAAGAGACAAAGACTGGCCCTTTATCAGAAACAATAGTAAGAGGAACTCCATGTAGGGTCACACTCTGATCGAAATATATCTCAGCATACTTCTTAGTAGTACATCTAGTGTCCACTGGGATAAAGTGAGCGGACTTGGTGAGACGGTCCACAATAACCTAGATAGAATCGTAGCCTATGGAGGTGCGGGGTAAACCCACAATGAAATCCATGGAAATATCCTCCCATTTCCAAATAGGAATGGGCAAGGGCTACAGATATCCAGGAGTACGCATATGATCTGCCTTGACTCTCCCGCAAGTGTCACACTCTGCAACATACTGGGTGATATCTTGCTTCATATAGGACCACCAGTACAATTGGCGCAGATCATGGTACATCTTGTTGCTGCTAGGATGAACAGACAACTTTGAATGGTGGGCTTCCTTCAAAATCTTCTGTTTTAGCTCTTCATTGGATGGAACCACCAGTCTATTCTTATATCTCACCACTCCATGCTCATCAACACTAAAGTGAGGGCCACGCCCTTCAGCCATCAACTTCCTGATGTGAGGAATCTCTTCGGGGTCTTTCTTTTGCTCCCGAATAATCTGCTCCATCAATTCTGAGGTCAATGCAATGTGAGCCAATATCTTTGCATGGTTGAGAGACAAAGGTGGTTCCTCAACCTGGTGTGACTTTCGACTCAAAGCATCAGCTATAACATTGGCCTTTCCTGGGTGATAATGGACTTTTAAATTGTAATCCTTTATCAATTCTAACCATCTCCTTTGCCTCATGTTCAGCTCAAACTGAGTGAAAATATACTTGAGGCTCTTGTGGTCTGTAAAGATATGCACTTTGTTGCCCAACAGATAATGCCTCCAAATCTTCAGAGCGTGGACAACAACAGCCAGCTCTAAGTCATGAGTGGGGTAGTTCACCTCGTGCTTCTTCAGTTGGCGCAAAGCATAAGCTATCACACGGCCATCTTGCATAAGCACACACCCCAACCCCGTCTTCGAGGCATCACAGTATACATCAAAGGGCCTATCAATATCTGGTTGGGCCAACACAGGAGCAGTGGTCAGAAAAGTCTTCATAGACTGAAAAGCTTCTTCACAAGCTGGGCTCCAATCAAACTTAGCTTCTTTCTAGAGCAGCTTGGTCATTGGCTGGGCTATCTTGGAGAAATCAGGAATAAAACGCCGATAGTATCCAGCTAGACCAAGGAACTGACGAATCTGGTGCACAGACTTAGGAGACTTCCAATCCAATACATCTTGCACCTTGCTAGGATCTACAGAAACACCTTCAGGTGTCAACACATGCCCCAAAAACTGCAATCGATCTAACCAAAACTCGCACTTGCTGAATTTAGCATACAGCTTGTGCTCCCTTAGTCGAGTCAGTACTATCCGGAGGTGTCGGGCATGCTCTTCATCATTCTTAGAATAGATCAGGATGTCATCAATGAAAACCACCACAAACTTATCCAGCTCCGGCATGAAAACTGAATTCATCAGGTATATGAAGAAGGCAGGAGCATTGGTAAGACCAAAAGACATCACCAGGTACTCATACAGCCTATACCTAGTAGAGAAAGCTGTCTTTGGTATATCATATGGCCTGATCATGATCTGATGATAGCCTGATCTGAGATCAATCTTCGAGAACACCTTAGCACCAGCTAATTGGTCGAGCAAAGTATCTATGCGAGGCAAGGGATACTTGTTCTTAACTGTTACTGCATTAAGGGGGCAGTAATCCACACACATCCACAGAGTACCATCCTTCTTCTTTACGAAAATAGCCGGGCAACCCCATGGTGAAGAACTAGGATGGATGAAACCTTTGTCCATTAACTCTTCTAGTTGCTTCTTCATTTCAGCTAGTTCTCTTAGAGCCATGTGGTACGGGCGTCTTGAGATAGGGGCAGAAACAGGCTCAAGCTCAATGGAGAATTCTAACTCTCGGTCCGGTGGCAACCTAGGAAGATCTTCAAGGAAAACATCTAGAAACTCACATACAACCAGAATGGAGGTAAGATCAGGAGCAGCTTCAGCATAGGCAGCAACAAGTAAGACTGGATCAGAGGGTACAATAAGAGACATCTTATCTTCAGAAGAAGGAAGCCATAACTCCACACTCCTCTTCAAATCCAAGACTACCCCATACACCCGCAACCAGTTCATTCCAAGAATAGCATCAATGCCTTGCCCAGGCATGACCATGAACTGTAGGCGGTAAGTGTGGGTGGCTAATACCAAACTTACTGTATCTGTACGGGTATTGATGAACATTTGTGAACCCACAGTACGGATCTTATAGGCATAAGGTATAGCCATAAGTGGTAAGTTGTGCCGCTCTACAAACCCCATGCTCATAAAGGAATGTGATGCACCAGAATCAAACAACACAAGGGCTGGATGGGAATCGATGGTGAACATACCAGCCATCACCGACTCCTGCTGCAAGATCTGCTCGGCATTTGTGAAGTTCACCTGGCCGGACCTGCTGGGCACTTTCTTCTTGATGATGGTCCTCTTGACAAGCCTGGAATTTGCGGACGGTTGAGCTGACTGAGCTGGCTGGTTCTAGGGACGGGCCTGGGCATAGTGGCCATCTTTGCCACACTTGAAGCAAGCTCCTGGCCTATTCCCAAACCCCTGACGAGGTGGGACCTGCTATCCCTGAGACTGCTACGGCTGCACCTGCTGTGAAGGTGCATGGTGCTATGTAGAGGAAGCTTGCGAAGTTTGCTGGGGTTGCCGGAATGAAGGCCTGCTAGATGGTTGATAGGACCCCCGCCGGACAACCTGTATCTTCTATGTGTGAGGGTGGCTAGATGATCCAGCTGCCACCCGCTTCCTCTTCCAATCAGCCTGGGACTCTCGCTGAAAACCCTCCATGGCAATGGCGGCGTTCATCAGAGCCCCAAAGGTCTGATAGTTCGCCGTGTATAGCTTTCCCTGAAGGAGGGGAGCTAGGCCACGAAAGAAATTATCCTTCTTCTTGTCATCAGTATCCACCTGACTGCCAGCATACTGAGCCAAGTGATTGAACTTGTTCACATATTCCATCACTGTCCTGTTCCCCTAGCACAGCTCTAGGAACTCAGTCACCTTCTGGTTGATGACACCAGCAGGGATAAAGAACTCTCGGAATGCGGTGGAGAACTCCCGCCATGTTGCTGGATGATCCGGCTGCTCCGTGGCATGGAAGGTTTCCCACCATGCACCAGTGGACCCCAAAAGCTGTTGCGCCGTAAACCGCACATTCTGCTCATCAGTCACGTCGAGCAGCAGAAACTTCTGCTCTAGGGTGCGAAGTCAGTGCTCCGCCTCCAGAGGCTCATCAGATGGGGTGAAGGTGGGTGAGTCTTGAGAAAGTCCTGGTAAGAGGACGGTCCCCCAGGACGGCGGGCACCACCCTCATTCACACCGTGGCCCCCGTGGCCTCCACGGGCGAGGCCCGCGATAGCTTGTGCCATAATGTCCATGGCACGAGCTGTTTCTTGGCGAGCAGCAGCTGACTCCTAGTGAGCAGCCAACAGCTCCGCCATTATCCCTATGGGAGTCATCGGTGGAGGCGGTGGTGGCGGCGGAAAAGGATGAGGAGCCAGAGGTGGAACCTCCTGACCTCCCCCGCTGTCGTGCTCAATGGCCCGGCCACTGTCACCCTGGCCCTCGTGAGCCACCCCAAAACCGGTGCTCCCGCGTCCAGACCTTAGATTCATCTGTAAGAGATGTGAACCATCCATTAGAACACCTTCTCGGATCAGAAGCAAGGAATCAGAGGGATGACAGCACATTTATTAAAGCACTTCGTTAGTTAGCCCTATCAATTTACTAATTCCATTATACGTGAAGGGGGGATTTTAGTTGAAGTAAGATGCTATTATCATGATGCATGCTTCGACCTATACGTTCACTAAAGCCGGAATATAGCGGCATTCGCAAAACTTTTCGGCACATCGCACCCTCACTTTCCGTATACTAAGCGATTTCTTATGCAACGTAAGATAGTGTACCTGCAGAAAATTAATTAGATAAAACCAGTGCTGATATCCTAGATAGACCATATTGCTAGGGCTTATACTTATTTACCTAATATAATCGCATCCTACTTTTCGCAAAACTTTTGTTGGTCAAATTTTTAAGTTTTTGAAAAAAAGTGATGAACTCATAACCATTATTGGCTCTGGTACCAACTGTGGCAGAACCGCCCGAAATAGCACACTTACGGAGGTGCTCGTCTTCCACCAGACACTAAGCACCCCGAAAGCAAGCTACGGCGGGCGGTATCCGTCGGGCACACCCCAAGGGAGAACCCGAAAGATCCACATTTTTCCAAGGATCCAATAATGAGAACGAGTTACAATACTTGTCCATTTCATACATCAGAGTTTCTTAAAAAGTACATTATTACAATACCAAATACTAGAGTTCGGAATAATAAACAGCGAAATTTAAAAATATACATCTAGCGATAGGGATGAGGATCCGTCTGAGCCCACCAGAAGAATTCTCCACACAAGGTACCTCTCATGCATCACCTGCAACAGGGGTAAATAAACTCTGAGTACACAATGTACTCGCAAAACTTATCCGACTATTGAGAATAATTTCCCGACTCCAAGGAATATGATAGGCTTTATGGTTTGCTGGTTTTCTTTAGCAGAAAGCAACACTAATAGTGAGTCCTTACTCATGTCTTATTATTAGCCGTATTAAGTTATCAGCTAGCCAGTCTCTATAAGCACTTGTTCTACTTTCAAGCAAGAGTTGAGCGATCAGTTCCATTTCTTCTCCTTTCAACTTTCAGTTCTTACTACGGTGTTAAACCGTAGACAAGCCATACCGGATTTCACGGCGATTCACGAATCAATGTGCCTAGCTGGGTGCCCCGAAAACACACGCCCCACTTGTACCCCAGGCACAAGCCGGACTAACCCACCACTCTCCTATCCCGGGTGTCCAGGTCCCCGTCCAAACTTGGACTCCAAGCCCCCACTCCTGAGTCCTGGATTCAGTGTGGTGTAAGGACCTCCACCATCTCCGTCTCCAATCAGTCGGTCCAGAAAGAGCCGGATCCACGACAAGAGAGCAACAAGTCTTCCCTGCGCCCATACCCAAGTACGCGCTCGGGACAATAATCTGTGACTTGCCTAGAGTCATATGCAACGGCCGGTCCTTAATCGACACAGACAGGGAAAAAGTGTAACCGAGCTATGCTCTGTTGGCCGCAGGACACAACCTCTCACACCCACTAGTACCCAAACCATATCCCTGTCCGGTCACCATTTCCTTTACCATTTTATCATGAGTTATCATGTTTATCACCAACTTGTGAGTAACGGCAGGTTACCCACGCTACCGATATCCTGAGCATAGCAGCTACTAGACCTGTACTAGTAGAACTCATAGATAGATATATTTATGCATGTAGTTTCTATAAAATATCTGTAACGTAAATGCACATCATATATATATCAGTGATCATTTAAAATAAGGGTTATGTACCGGGGCTTGCCTTGGGCAGGCGACGGGTCAGTAAGGTCAGCACCAACAGGCTCTGGAGCTCCCTCCTGCATGAGGATCTCCTCCTCGTACTCCTCGATCACCTTGTCGTACTTTGGCTCGCCAACGGGCACGAAGTCTACCAGTTCGTGATCTACATGAAATGATGATGCAATGATTAACAATATGACAACAACAACTTCTAAAATAAAAGTACATCTGTTTAAATACTAAGCTAATGCTACCGACCACAATACTAGGCTACCTATTGTTACCGATAACCATTTTGAAGTATGATGTTCATGATTATTATAGCAACTACAGATATTCTTACTCCTAATCCTAATTTACGCAATATACGATAAAGCAAAGGTAATAGCTACTCTATCTAACAACTCATTCTAAGGCTACAAAATTTTACAGCAAGTACATAATGGCCTAGGGAACCTACTGTAAAATTTTTATGTCAATAGCTATCACCAATTGTCCACAAATATTCCTACAAATATGAATCTACATAATACCAAGCTTTCTAATTAGAATTTATGAGCCTATCATCATAACAGCTAACTGTGAACTAACTACACTAACAGATAGATGGTATTTTTGTGAACCTAACAAAATTAGTCTTGCTATTTTTGGACCACTACACAATTTACTACAAATTCTTAAAGTTCAGCTTGAAAACTAATTGGAATGACCAATTCTATTTTACTGGAAATTAAGAAAACGAATTCTAACTCGTGGCCCAACCCGCGTGGTTCACTCACCCCAAGAAGGCAGGCAGGGTCTTGTGTGGCCCAGCGGGCGTGGCGCGGCCTGGCTGCAAGAACCAGCCAAGACCCAGCAGCGCCTGCGCCGCCCAGAAAGCGCGCGGATGCGCAGCGTCTGGTAGGTGGCCCACGACAGACAGGGAGCGCTAGCTGTGAATCGCCCAAGCGGCCAAGCGCGATGCAAGGCGGCGCGCGGGAAGCGGCCCAAGCGGCATGCGACAGCTGCCTCGTATTTCAGTGTATTCACCGAATTATTTTTCTACAAGAAAATGGCCCCTAAAACACGTGTGACACAGGGATGACGTCATGCTGACATCAACAAGCTAATAACAGCAGTAACGCACCGTCATACCGCTTCTGCTCGCTTTCGGCGTGGTTCCGCCGGCCCGTGGAGAGGACGCTATAGGCGGTAGAGCTTGAATGAGGTGAGCAAGGCGATAAGCGGTGGAGGAGAGGCTAGCGATTACAATTGGAATGGCAAGCTCGGTTCCGTGGCTTGTGGATGGCGCAGAACCACCTGGTCTTATGGAAGCGGAGCGGTGATTTCAATTTGAAGCTCATGCGGCGATGCATGCGGCGAGAGGTGGGGACGGTTCTTGCTGACGGCTACCTAGCGGAGCCGAGGATGCGACGAATTTAATTAAAATCTCTGCGGTCACTCACGAATTGAAGGAAAGAGGTCCCGCCATCCATGGCGGCAATGAGACGAGGGGCTTTGCACGGCAGCAGCTTGGCACACGCGGAGCTATCAACGCAAAGTACCAACGCCCACGACGACAAGGACAGCGAGTGCGCTCGGTGGCTGTCCGCACGACCGACCGCAAAAGCGGCGAAGCCGGAACTGCGTCACGCTGACGGCACCGGACAAGGAACCAGAGCGCGACGCGACGCCGAAGTGATGGTGGCAGCAGGCGGTCGTCCCACGTGAGTGCAGCTGCGGCGAGTCAACGGGGCCAGTGCCGAGTGCGGCGATGGGTGGCATGTAACGCGACCAAGGTACCACGCGACGCAACGGCAAGGCGAGCTGATAGGACCCGTCTGCGCAGTCGCTCGCGTGCGGAGCGAGCAGCCCGAGGCGATAATGGTGACCGCAACCAACAGTAAGACACCGTTCGAAATAGGTGACGTGCCGCGGTTTTAAAAGCTGTCGCAAAATCCTAACCAATGGTCCAAACACCAAACCAATTCTTTTAGACGCGCAGAGGGTGCGTAAGGCTACCGACCCTGCCACGACATCACACTACTTCTTTAGCCGATTTCCTACAAAGCTTGCCAAACATGGCTTCGTCGACCCCTTTATAGACCTCATGAAAGCGACTTAAACTTTGAGCGGTTTTATGTCAAATTCCAATTCGACCTACTAGATGTACTAGCTAGCTATCCTTGTCCCCGACCGCACCATCGTCGACTACGAAGCACGTACCACAAATTTTATTAAAGCTCGCATAAACGTTCTACAACATTTTTATCCGATAAAATTTTCTTAGCATACTAACGATGTAAAGCGACATGAAATGTTACACTTGTTTCACGTTTTGGATAAACGTTTCAAGTGCCATATTTGATTTATACTCCAAATTACACACATGTACAAACAAGTATGATGCTCATGCAGTGTTTTAGCAAAACAGTACAATGTAACACCGAGGGTGTTACACGACGCAGGCGTTGTTTGGTGGGCTTGGAGCCTAGGATGAGACGCAGCGCGTGCTCGGCGACCTCCTGCGGTATGCCCGACATGTCAGAAGGCTGCCATGCGAAGACATCACGATTGGCGCGCAGGAAGTCGACGAGCTCACATTCCTATTTGGCCAGGAGCTGGGTCCTGATCCACACCGTCTTGATGGGGTCAGTGGGGTCGATTCCCACCGCCTTGGTTTCCTTGAGTGGGCGGAAGGCCATCAAGGAGGTTGGTTTGTTGCAGTCTAGGACTGCTGGGGTCGACGACTCCCCGAGCCGCTGGAGCTCGGACGAGTTGATGACGGTCGTGGCGAGCTCAAAATGCTCACAGTCGCACATGAAGCCGTGCGAGAAGGCGCTACCCACAGTGATGACGCCGTTTGGTCCCGGCATCTTCAGCTTGAGGTAGGTATAGTTGGGGATAGTCATGAACTTAGCGTAGCTTGGCCGCCCTAGGATGGCGTGGTAGGACCCCGGGAAGTCCACCACCTCGAAGGTGAGAACCACTGAGCGGAAGTTGGCTCGGTTGCCAAACGTGACGGGTAGGTTGATCTACTGAGCGGATGCGCTGCGCTCCCGGGATCATGCCGTGGAAGGGAGAGCCCGTTGGGCGGAGCTCCGACCGGGGGATGTGCATGGCGTCGAGGGTGTCGACGTAGAGGATGTTGAGGCCGCTGCCTCCGTCCATCAGCACCTTGGTGAGGCGCTTCTTGCGGACGATGGGGCCGAGAGTGATGGGAGCTCCGCTATGTGCTAAGTGTTAAGTGTGTGCTTTCGGGTTTGAACACAGTGGTTACATTGTTGGGTACTAGTGAACTCGGGAATCTATTTGTTGGGAGAGAGCGCATCTCCTTTTATAGATGAAGGGGACGACCTTACAAGCGAGAGAGAGTGTATGTATGCTAAGTCTTGTTACCCATGCCATCTGCAGGGATGATTGTAAGCGTCCATAACACCTGCTTTATGTCGAGATGCATGTGGGAGGTTGCATCGTCTTCTTACGGTATGGCGGATGTCGGTTGCGCCATATACTTGTCGATGCCCGTGAGGTATGCAAGGGTTTTACCGTGTTCCCTGGTAGGGTAAATGCCAACGCCCACAACATTGTTGATGCCTAGAGGCATGTGGGGAGCCTTATCGTGTTTGTTTGGTATGGGAGTTGATGGTGCCCACAACAACATTAGGGGCAAATATCGGCGCCCATAACACCGCTTGGGTTACGACATGCCACATTGGTATTGTCCCGCAGTGTGTCAGAGCATGCGGTCATCGGTATTACTTGTTGACTTGATTGCCCTGCCTTACTCTCTCCGTCCGTTTCCTGGTTCTCACCGAGCGGGCGTCCCCGGTCGGCTCTGATTGCGCCAATCGGAGAACTATAAGCAAGAGTTCAGCTCATCCCCGGTGAATCAGAAGTGGTGTTTGGCCAGGCCTTCCGGTCGGAGAGGCCGTCCGGAGGTGGACCGAAGTCGGAAGCGAGCGCTCCGATCGGAGAAATGGGCCAGGGTCGGAAGCGGACGCCGTTCCTCCTCGGCCAGGCCTTCCGATCGAAGATTAGATCGCCCTTCTGGCCTGTCGTTCAGGTATTTGGACCGGCCCAGGAATTACGCGTCATTCGCAACGTTGTCTGCTGGACCAAGCCTTTGTTGGAAAGTCGGTGCATGAAAGACCCCAAGTTTATGAACCCAACAGGTACAATACAATGAATCATTTCTATTCAATTCGGCCTTCACTTGCATAACAATATATTAACACAAGGTAACCGCAACCCAAAAATTCTACACTCCGGATCCAGTCTCGCTGATCAGGTAGTTATATCAGATGTGTGAGCAAAAACTGTTACAACATGTGGAGGCTCTGAACAAATACAGGATTAGTGATTTTTTTTTAGATGTGCTGGTGACAGGTCATGCCAATGACAGAGCAACCAAAGCTATCAACCGCAAAAGGCCGTTTCCAAACCTCCATCTGCAGGGCATGGCAAATTGGAGTGCAACATTGAAGCTCTTCGAAACAATGATGGTCCTCCAGAATCCATGACAGGGCACAAGCATGATCAGTATGAGTACACCGTGGACTGGCAATATATAACACAACGTGAACCAAAACTAGATTCACGGGATCCAGTTATTTCACATGGGATACCAGCAAGCCTGCAGCACGCAGGAAATCATCTCAGATAAATGGGAACAGAACAGATTGCACGAAAATTTATCCTGGTCAGATTCCAGTTAGATCTCCAACAGATAATCTACAACTTTGCTGATCAAAGTAAAGAGTTCGCTAAACATTAGATAGTAAAAGAATATTAAACACATAAAATGGCATTTCAAGAATCACATAGGCAGTTCACACCAATTTTCTACAGTTTCTATGTTGTCTTAGGGCCTGTTTGGATCAGCTAGGGGTTAGGGCTAGTTAATAGTTGGGGCTAAAAATGGGCCCAAATTAGCTGGGGTTGGCTAGCTTAGGTGCTGAGCAACTCCAACAGCTTGCATACTGTTAAGCTTGGACTTGTTTGGGTACTGATAAGCTATGGCTTTGAAAATCTTTGTTGGTTGATTTGGTGTGAGAGAAAAATGGCTGAAAGTACTATTGGCTGATTTGGTGTGAGAGAAAAATACTGATTCGTTGGTACGAAAAAGTATTTATTATAAGCCAAACAACCCCCCAGCGAACAGGGTGTTGGCTAAAATTAGTAAGCCAAATTCCATAGTTGTAGCTATTTTGTAAAATAGAAACTCCTCAAAAAGAAGAGGTCTACAACAAAGAAGAGGTCTACAACGCCTTGCTATTTCTCATCTCTAGATAGCGAGCATCCGTGGTCGTCTTTTATAGCAACCGAAAATCAAGGGATAGCCAACTTTTCCTATTTTACAAAAGCCGATAGCACATCTGTTGGAGCCTACTTTTTGCTATACAAATTCTAAAACAGCCTCCAAAACAAGAATAGCTAAGCGGCTGTTGGAGTTGCTAATAACTAGTTGAATGCTTAGCTAAAAATTAACCCACCTATTAGCTCTCCTATTTAGATGCGCTAGGGCTATTTTTAGCTAGCTAACAATTAGCCCTTGGTATGCAAACATATCCTTAGTCAAAAGAAATAACTAACACTGTGTTACAAATCATATGCAAAATGAATACTAATAGTATTAAAGAGTTATCAACCCTGGACCTTTCATTTCCAGCAATCCAGTTTTCAGGAAAGCTATCAGTTACACTAACTGATGACGTATATTTGTGAGGGTCTGAGGGGAACATAGAACAGCACGAAAATAAGGGTGTTCTGTTCTTCATTTTTCTTAAGGTATAAACAATAAACATCTGGTTTAATTTCTTCTGTTAATTTAACCCTTTTGTTCCAAAACAATGTGATCAATCATCAGATTTAAATGCTTAAAAAGAACAGATGACCCATGGAAGAAAGAAACTCACAGAGAACAGCAAGGCAATCAGTACTGCTGTCACTAAACGGATTTGAGGACGATTATGATCTGTAAAATACTCAGATCTACATAATCTCCTCTTAATGACCTCGGGCCAGAAATACATAACCTGCAACAATATAAATATAAAGTTATTATATGTAAATATTAGTGCACAGAAAAATTACTTGAAAGCGCCAGAAAACTTTTAGCCTAAAATAGATTACAGCATGCAGAGAATCAGAAAATGAAACACGTGATTAAGAAAGAGTAAACTACCCTTCCAGATTGAGGTAGATTGAAAGAAGGTAGCATGTTTCCATTTCTCAAGCTATCCATATCTTCTCCATCCTTCCTCCTCTTCAGTAAAGCTTTCACGACCTTGTTTTTGCAAACCATAGGTTTCTTATAAAACTACTGGTATTGTCTGCTTAGTTTGTTTTGCAAAAAAGCCTCCAACTTATAGAGTCATCAGCATCCAAAACATACATATTCCTATTGTTATGATCTCCTTCACATGCACTCCCCGCTCCTTCCACATCTTCTGAATTCCTGTGTTCGTATGTTGTATATTCTTGTGTGGAATGATATGCCATTTACTAAAGGAACATTATCGAGCTTAAGCTCCACAATTTCATCTGTACCAGTGGAATGATATGCATGGTCATCCTTGCTGGAACCAGAAAGAAATGATGCCAGCCCATCTCCATCATATTCGCTTGAGTATGAATGTTTTGGAGTTCTACTAGAACCCAGCCTAAGACTCTCCAAGCTTTCTTCCACCTGAGAAATCTGGTCCGCTATAGCTCTAATGAATTGCCTAAATTTTAAGATTGCATTTTCTCTTGACTTTGACTTGTCAGAGAATGCAGCTGCATTCACCTCCTCTCAAATTGCTCCAGCTGCAAGTTAGAAAGTAAATGCCTTAGAAGAAACAAATGCAAATGTTAGTCTCTAAAATATTGATAAATCATACAAGACTGGAGTGGTTGGAGGCTATATATGAAAGCTTGACTGTTTGAACCTGCCATTCGGTAGTTCAAGAGCAGTAATCACATCTCTCTCGTGTTGTATTGGAGCATGAAACTTTGCATCGGAAGTACCACCTGCATAACTTTCCTTTCATGCAAAAAGCAGGCGGTGACACCCTCCATTCTGTACACCAATCGAAAGGAGATATCAATACAATCAGCAAGCTGCGCCCTTCATTACTTATTCTTTGTCAAATGTAAGCAAGATCTGTATAGCCTGACATCCACTTATACTACTTAGGGCCAATTTAAGGTTGTAGTGCTGCTACACGGCTGCAAAACCTAGCTTTGCGAAACCTTTACAAATCCAGAAACAGTTTGCAGTGACAGGTCCTTAAAAGATGCTTCTGACAAACCACACCATCCAAATTAGCAAAAAACAAATGCTTTGAAAAAGCCACAGCAATACAAAGCCTTAGTATCATACAAGATTGAACACAAATACTTGGTGGTGGCATTTAATGAGCATGAAGCGTGCCAGTGCAGAGCTCCGCTCTGTGCACCGAAGGAGTCCTGGGAAGGTGTCGGTGGCAAGCCTTACCCTCACCTCGTGCAATGCAAGGAGATGCTACATCGAACCTTGGACCTTCAGTCCACGGTAGGTAAGACTACCGCTTGCATGAACTATACCTCACCAATATAAAACAATTAAATTGCACATTTCTTCCTAGTTCCTTCTAGAAAAGGCATATACATATTAATTCTAATCTCCCATAAGGTACCATATTAACATGAGGGAAGCAGAAAAAGCCATGGGTCTGTAATAAGAAAGTTACCAAATTCTAATCAGAACAAAATCTGCACAGCCTGTTAACACTGAAATAAGCAAGAATGGCACGGCTGCTCTAGAAATTCCTTCCCAAGACCATACCTTTAGTGGGAGCTTTCTAGCATTGGAAATGCCCTCTTATCATTAACTAAAGCGGAAACAGTGCCCAGGAACAGGTGTCCTCGACATCTTGGCCCGGTCCAAGTAGATGGAGGGAAACAGAACTAGCTTCCTCACCTCCAACAACCTACGCAAAATGATGGTTCCTGCTCCAGCAGCCGAATCTGCCACCGCTTCCCCACCTCCACACAAACCCAGCAAGATGTGATGCCCCCACCCTACTGCCTTCATTATCTCTGGCAGGTCTTGCTAATGGATGTGCTGCTTCCTGCTTCCACACAAGCTGAGCCACACATGGTGCTGCGCCCAGGCACCACCCTGTCAGGTTATCTTCCGCCTCCTATGGCTCCGACTGCCGCCCGCCATGTCCGCACCATCACTGGCTGCCAGCCACACCCCGCCACACACACACACACACTTTAAGGCCAAGGAGCAGTCTGGTGAGAATTGCATACTCTAAACCCCAAACCACCATTAGAACGAATCTTGATAACCAAAGGTGCATCAGGATGCGCATCCTCATTGGGAGCAAATAATTATTGTTCATTAACACTGAGAAAGCACTATTAATT